>JAQGBA010000283.1:0-44482 GCA_034698125.1 Prionchulus punctatus | reverse complement strand
TTACATTTTGTTCACGAACAGAGACTACAACAACGTCGATAAATTGCGCATGAGTTGGTTATGTGCAAACGATCCGATATCAGTGGCTGTTCAATTCAATCGTCGGTTTGAGTCGTTTTTAAAAAACGGTTTTGCTAGCTGAAAATGGACCACTGGGAAAGGTTAAACAAACATTAGGATCAAATGTTTCAAACAATCAAATCAAATGTTTCATCAAGCGGTAGATCATATGCGCCATGCCCAAACAGTTTCATTACGGCCGAATGTCAGAAAGATGGCATTTTGATTTTGGCAAAGATGGCACGCGTGTTGGCATTTTCCTGAAAAGTTTATAGAGCATCTAATTGCAACCAAGTGCAATGCAAAAACATGAATGTACTCTCGTGTCGATGTTAAAGTATTGTTCGATTAAGATGACACTCAATGGTTTGCCGAACTGAATTCTTTCCTACAAACAGTCCGCATTTTAAAAACGTCGTCGCGCCAGAAGGAACTCCTTGTCGAATCGAATACAAAAAAGATGGTCGATGTAAGGGCGGAACGTGCGTACAAGTCAATAATGCAGTCATAGGAGACCAGTGGTACGATGGTCAGTGGCGAAAGGCGTACGATTGGGAAACAAAATGTGTTGATTTCTCGTCAGTCAATGACTTTTTTAAGGGTTTGTGATAAGCGTATGTTACAGCTTTTTAAATTCAACAATTGAAAACAGCTTTATAGGAAGCTTAGTTTTCTGATTCACACTTACTTACGATTACGAACATGATTTTAAAGCGTGTTGGAAGAGAGATGATGGTAAGATGGTAAACTGAAATAAACATGTTTTTGTCTCCTTATTGACAGTTTTGAGTGGAATGTATGAAAAAAGCACGAAAATGTTGTTTGGATAACACATTTTTGCGATAGCTCGACCGATAACCGCATAATTTACTCTTAAAGCCAACAAGTTGTTTGAATTTTGCAACTTGTAGAATAACGATCCATATGTACTTTGTGCTACTGCTACTCGATAAAACTGGGCGACAACAGTTCGATTGTATCGGTGCGGTAGTTTATATGGGATTTCTCCCCTCGTTCGCAAGACACTTAAGGCAGCATCCAAGCTTCTCATCAGCGACATGGAAAAGCAACGAAGTCAAACCCATGATTACCTTTTCAACATAAAAATGGCTAGACAATACGCGGCAGATACATGCCAGAATTATGCTAGCTACATGGCAGATAAATGCCGGTTACAGAGGTTCATGGCATTTAGGTGTCAGGTAGGTGTCACATTTTTTGTTTGCCAAACGGTTGGCACCTTTGTGACACCTAAATGAGAGCTCGAGCGATGATAGTTGAGTTGTTTGAACGATTTCGACGATCGTTAGAAAAGTCGAGAACACGATTTCGACGCTCAGACGACCTTACGAATTGACGTACACACGGTTAAGGAGCTGGAGTTTTTAGACACTTTTGTCCTCCGTACGCGTTTGGCGTAGCGCACAAATTCGTGTCTGCGATCAAACCGACCAAATAAGCGTCGCTAGCCTCTTACAATGTCATGTCGGCGCTGCTCTGGAAACGCAAGTCTTGCGCGATTTCGAAAGTGCAAATCTTATTGCTATGTTCCAGGCGAAACTAGCTTTACATCAAATAACGTCTGTTTTGCCGCTGCGAGAACAAATTTCAGGAACATTTCCAGCATATTTGCACGATTTTCCTGCAAAAATATTATTCTGCGTTGCCGGTTAGCAGGTTTGCTTTGCACAAATTAATCTTTTATTCAATGGAGGAACAAATACCAAAAAAAGCTGTTTCGGCATTCGCAGTTTATAATAACAAAATAGACGGTGATGCGGTAATAAATTCATCACAAAATTGTTTTTTTTAACTTTATTTAAACTTTATTTTTTGTAGAATGATGAAAACATTGTCGCAAAAGAAGAAAATGCGGTCGAACGAAAAAGTCGGCGTGGCGCAACAAAAAAAATCAACTACGACGAAGAATCTCCTTCGAAATCGACCGATATCGAAATTATCGCTGTTGGACGAGCGAAGGTAGGAAAAAGCAAAAATATGGTTGCTATGTTTTTTTGGTTTTGTCACTTGTTGCGATTTAGAATGAGAAACAGCCCAGGCAAAGTCGAAAAAATAAACAGAAAGATGATCCATTGCCAATGTTGACGATGGTTGAAGAACCGCCGAAGAAAAAACGCGGCCGAAAAGCGGCGGAAATTCCTGAATCGATTTTCATCCCAAAATCGTGCAAAGTTAGCTAAGGAAGTGCGCAACGCAATTTTTGTTTTTATTGTTTTCAGTTGTTCCTTCTAGACGAGCGATTCCGAAATTAAAACTGGACCGACTGCTTCAGCGGCCGAACCGTTTTTGAAAGAAGACAATGAGAAAGCAAGCGATAAACGGAAAACGGTTGGACGAAATTAGTTTTCGCTTGTTTTTGTATAAATTTGTAACATTTAACTTCATCAGAAAAAACCTACAAGAGAAAAGGACGACGTTGAAACGATAAATGCCACGTTTACAGCCGTCGAAGATCCTGTTCGGAAAGAATCTTCGCCAAAATCGGGCGATGAAACGAAACGAAAGGTTTGTTTTCTATACTCTTAATTGTCTTTAGTGATCTATAATGAACTAGAGTTGCTTGTTGGCTGTATATTACTTGTAGGTGAACTATGGTTGAATACGAAATTAACTTTTGCTTATCTGAACTGTAGTTCGCATTGAGCTATGTCGTTGCACTGTTATAGCAGTTTTTTGTTTAAATTCTAGAAAAAAACAAAAATTGATACCAGCAAAGATGCTGAAATGAGAAATGAGCCGATTGCCACAGTCGTTCAACACGTTAATGATGAAACTCAGCAGGTTTTATTTTATCAGAAAGCGGAAAAAACTTTTATTCATATGGACGTTGAAAAGAAAGATGATTTTCGAAAGGCTGTTCAAGAAAAAATTCAAAAACGAACAGAACAAATACAAGGAAAACAAGAGGTTTTGTAATATTTTTTTTTCATTTTATTGCTCTTTTTCTAAGACTTTCATGAATCTTCTTGAATTTTGCAGAAAAAGGAAAAATCTGAATTCACGCACAACGTTCCGAAAGAATTTCTTTGTAGCATGGTAAACAGCTGTTTGAATTGGTTTTTCCACTGATTTCCAATTCAAAACCAACTTTCAGACTGGAACAACGCCGAAACATAAAACTTTTAAATCATTCGCTGACGGACTGAAGTTCGACGATAGTTCAGTTTCTGCCGAGCGAGCTTTCACTTGGATGACGTTTCCGATAAAAAAAGAAACATTTACTGGGTAAAAATGAACCTTATTCGTCCCATTTCTCGTTTCACTTGATGGAAGCAAATTTTCAGACAAATTTTCGAACATAAACCGTTTTTTATACATCGAGCCGAATTATTTCCTGGATACTATGAAGGTTTATTCAGCAGCGAAGATTTGCTCAAAATAATCGATCAGGTAAAATATCAGATAATTGCTAGCTACCACTGGCTATAACAAATATTTTGCTTTTTAAGAACGATTTGGAATATGGAGTTAACTTGGACGTCACTCAATACGTCGACGGCGAGCGCTCTACAGAAAATCCCGAAGGCCGAGTTTATTCGAAAGTTATCCAAGAATTTTATAATGTAAATGGTTTTTTGACGTAAAAATCATAATTGTCTTGCAGCTTTTTCTTGTTTTTTCAGAGCGGATGTTCCTTGCGCCTATTGAATCCACAATCGTACTCTCATTCAGTTTGGTTATTAACGTCTACGCTTCAAGAATTTTTCGGTACCTTCGTCGGCGCTAACATGTAATTAAAACTAGCCCCGGCCGGCTGTTAGACAGTGCGCATTTTTTGTTTGTGTAATCGATTTTAGGTATCTTACGCCGCCTGGCACGCAAGGATTCGCACCGCATTACGACGATATCGAGGCTTTCGTATTGCAACTGGAAGGCAAAAAACGTTGGTCGGTATATGAGCCGAAGGATGTTTTGCCAAGATTTTCGAGCAGTTAGTTATCCGTTAATAGCGTTTATTTTGAATAAAAAAAACCAAAAATTTTTGTTTCGTAGGAAACTTTACTCCGGACGAAGTTGGCAAGCTGGTACTGTCCGTGGAACTGAATCCTGGCGATATGCTGTACATGCCCCGAGGATTTGTTCACCAGGCAAGGCAACCGACGACTTCATTTTATCAAAACAAATTCCTTGTTATTTTTCTGGAAGACATCTTCTTGAATTCCACTTTACCAGAACTATAAAGCTACTAGCTGTCTTATATTTTTTGTTTTTAGGCTTCGTGCATCCCTACGCATCATTCGTTGCACATTACTGTTAGTTCTACACAGTTGAATACTTACACGGATTTATTCGAGAAGGTTTGCTTTTGAAACAGATTTCCTGACAGATTGCTTTTTTTTGTTGCATTTTTCAGCTAATTTTTATTAAGATGTTGCCGCAAATGTTGAAAATAGCCTCCGACCAAGACGTCGAATTCAGGCGATCGCTTCCGCTGAATTATATGCAGTTTTCGGGTGTAGCCAACGAAGATGACGAGACGGTTAGAAATTTTGTTTATCGCACTTCATGTCGGGAACATTCCAGATCAGAGTTACTTTTTAGAGTAAAGCTCAACGGCTTCATTTTAACGCTCAAGTGAAAACCTTGTTTAAACGTCTGACGACTTTCCTACCGACTGACGGTGCTTGCGATCAAATGTCTAAAAAGTTTATTGCCGATAGTCAACCGCCCGCATTGACTAAAGGTGTCGAAACTGTTTTTTTAAAATGCTCCTTTTTCATCCCAGATAATGTTATAGAGGAAAAAATGCGATGCGTGATTGGTGCCGACGTAAAATTCGACGATAAAAAATCAGCCATCGTTTGTTGTTCGAAAGACTTCGACATGAAAACCGAAGTTCGTTTGATCAGGCGTTTTTGTTTACGGTAATGATGCGATTACCTTTCATCGTCTTCGAATATAGTTCCTCCGCGACAATGGGTCCTTTGAGACTATAGTCCTTTTGGCGCTGCAGTTCATATTCGACTTATGTTCCTGAAACTGTAGATTTTGTATCCCACTACCAACTCTACTAATGTTCGGTATAGTTCTATACAAACTATAGTTCCTACTCATCTGTAGTTAATTATGATACGAGTTCCTATGTAACTATCTATAGTTTTTTTGCCCACACTTTGAAGGTTGTTAGTCGAAGGAGATAACGAGCCGGTGGTTTATCATAATTCCAACAATTCTCGTGTTTATCATGGCAAAGAATTACAAAAGTTTAACGTAACTCCCGAAGTAGGACTGATTGATTCCGTCAGTTTGTTGTAATTTTTATTTTATTTTACTATTTTCCCTTGCTATTTTAGGAAGCGGTTGCAGTGGAGTTTCTCATGAAAGCGTACCCAGCTTTTTCTCAAATCTCCTCGTTGCCCTTATCGTCCGACGATGATAAGGTAAGTTTTCATAAAATGTTTTATCCGAAAGCGATTTTTAAAAATATCCGTACAAACATTTTTTAGACCGCGTTTTGCCTCGCGCTTTATGAAAAATCTTTACTCATGACGAAAGATTGTTCGTCGCCAACTAAGCGTTGAAGTTTACTTTAATTTGATAATTTGAAATTATAGTTTCCCATGAATTATTTAAGAAGCAAATAAATTTGACTTGACTAGATTGTGCCAGTTGGCAAAATGTCTGCAATTTTTACGTTTTATGAAACTGAAACGCTGCCAGGCAAAGAAAAAATATTGAATTTGAAAACAAGAAATGTGATCAAAAACGTTTTTATTTCACTGACTCATCTTAGAGATTATTTTTCAACTGGCAATCTGTACAATGAATTTTGTTTCTGGCCAGTCGCTCGCGTTCCTCCCATGGTTTGTTCGTCCGACTTATAGAACATGTTACCGTACGAATCTTTGTACGGGAAATGAGCCAATAAATTTCTGCCGTATTCTTTCACTATTTGCTCGTCGTCGTACGGTCCGCAATAGAAAATGATAACGCCTTTTTTCGCGTCGCTCGCTCTTGGATTATTGTACGACGTTGATACTTTCATTCCGTGAATGCCGATCAGTTGACCGGCGTAAAACAAGCGGCAAGCTTCTTTCCATTTGCCGTCCAAAATCGGATGATCGAAAAACATCATCCATTTGCCGCATTTTCTCTGTTCGTACTGACGATATTTTTCTTCAGCTTTTTCGTCGGACGCCCACAACCAGGGTTCGTCGAAGACCTTTGTAGGGCAATCGCCGCTTAAACTACTAGCCATAAAGTTAGACAATGAAATTTTGCAATTTGCAAAACAGTTGATTGGAAAGGATAGTTTGATGAAAGTACGGAAAAAGTGCTTGAAACGCGCTTTTACACAAAACAAACAATGAAATTGCGCAATGCGCTTGTTTTTCATCAAATAAAAGTTATTTTATGTCACAGGCGAACTTGTTTGCGCAATTTTTTAAACTTATGGCATCTGCCGCAGCATTGATTTTGTTTTGTTTTCGTTGAAGCTCGCGCAATTATGACTATTTGAAGATGTTTATAAGAAATCATGCCACTTTTTTAATAAACTTTCAGGACAACTTTTTTTCGTAAAATTAATCTGTAATTAAAACAAGTATAGTCAATTATTTTCAACTTTGTAATTTCTTCGGGCTGTTCGAAAGCAGAATTGTAACCATGACATTTCTTCGTTAAATGTATAAATCCGATGATGAAATGGATTGTCGTGCGAGTCATATTACTGAGATTTCTTCTTGAAATAGAGAAGACTCATTAGATAAATTCAATAGTCCCATTTTAAATTTACTGGATGTTTGCCCTTTTCGATCTAAAAGGTCAGTAACAAAGAAATCGCTTTAAAGGAAAACCGCCGCTTCAGTAATCATCGGTAAGAGAGAATTAAATTTAAGTTGTATTTTTTATAAGGTTTCTGCAACGTTGTTCAACTGGATTCACTATGGAACGCAGTTCAGAAAAAAAATTAACAAAAATCTGTTCCATTGTTAGCGTATTGAAATAGCGACACTTTACACTGCGCATTCAAACATTTCGCATTTGTTCCGACATGTCGTGTTTGAAAAATTGCTTGACACATAAAATACTTTAGTTACAGGACATACGTTTCAATTTATCTTTCGATTATTTTAACAGAAAAACAGACAGGAGTAATCAAAGCTTTTTGTATACAGTTATTGTTTCAAGCGCGGAAAACCTACGTCAAAGGCTTTTTCATTTCGCAAAACTCATAAATTTAGCGCCTCTATTGAAATACTGAATAAATATTTACAAAACCTTTTAAAATCTAAATGTCGATAGTGTTGTTTTTTAAAACGTAATATACATAAAATTTTCAAAAGCGTTTCATTTTTTGAAGAGAATAAAACTAAAAAAGTGGAAGACCGAAGCGGCAAACGTGACTTTAGAGCATTATTGCGAAAATTGCGCAGTTTGCCGCTTCGTTGCGACGTTTTGCGCGTTACTGTTCAGCCGTGCGAGTTTTTTGCGTGTTATTTTGAATTTTCGAGGAATAACTCGAAATAAACAAACTTTTTCCTTATTTTCGCGCAAAACAGGCACCCAAGGGCGTTTGGCAAGCCTTTTTTTAAAGCGAGAATGACGCCATTGGACACAATTGACATTTTGTTCGACGACGATCAAACGTGTAGTTGTTTTGGTACGAACTAATTTTCGTCCGCGATAACAATTTATCGGGGCGCCCAACGACGAAGACGACGACGACAAACGACGAACTGCTCAAATGAGGCGGACGTCAAAGACGGCGACGACTACGACGGCGGCGACGACAAGGATGAATTGCTGCGCGTTGCGTAACATGGAAAAAAGTTTATAAAAATAATACAGAAATCGTGTCGCCGACGAGTGAAATAATCGACGGCGCGGCGGCGGCGTCGACGCGGCGTTTTATAAAAACTGCGTCAAAACGTCGTTTGTATATATCGTCAACAATTTTCCGCAAATTTTCTCCAAATGACGTCAAACGTGACGTCGGTTAATGCTTAACGAACGTTTTTGAAACACACGACGGACGTCGAAGCAGAACGGCGACGACCGACGGAGAGAGAGTGAGAGTGCACCACTGAAAAATACTTTTCTTCAATCATAAACACAAATCAAAAACCTACTCTGTACGACGACCATGACGGACGTCGACCGCTCGCTTCGAAGAAGAATCAGCGCAAAATTCGTTTTGGCTCTGTAAAGAACGGTCAGCGGCGAAAATTCGTCTCTAAATTTACATTCCGTTCGCCGTCTACGATCGTTTTCGATTTTGACTATTGCATAGTGTTTTGCATAACCGTTTGGATTGCGTAATAAGCGCGGAAAGGTGTCGCGCGTGTCAACTACGGGCGACGGCGACGAAGAGATAACGCGCTGAAAAGCCTTACACATCGATAAGCCGTCGTAGGGCTTGTATTTACATTTTTATGAATTAAGGAAAAAACTAGAGAACGAAAAACAAAAAAAGAAGGACGAATCGCTTTCTTGTCGTCGTTCGTCGTCCTCTCTCTCTCTCGAAGTTCAGCGCGTTCAGTCCGTGTTTGTTGCGCGGGGATATGCATTTGCCTTTTCTTATGTCGCTTGAATTAATCGTCTTCAATGCGACGAATATATCGTGGGACATTTTTGATAAATCGTCATCAACAACAGCAACAGCGATCCTCTTCTTCGTGTTCGTCGACGGCGTGCATCGACAAATTGCTCGTTCGCTTCGACATTATCGTTGTTTGTTGGTTCGAATTATTATTATCTTAATTGAATTATCGTTCATCAATTATTTTTATTCTTGTTATTGTTGTTCGGCGGCTATTAACAAACTTCTTACCGAATGCCGTCGGCCGATAGCGTTACCACTGCCACTAATGTTGGTGGTGGTGGAGGCAGCGCCAGTGGCACCGTCGGTGAGAAAAAGTCTACAGTACGCGTCGGACTGTACGACGTTGAGCGTACAATAGGCAAAGGAAATTTCGCCGTTGTTAAATTGGCCAGGCATCGCGTGACGAAAACCGAAGTGAGTAAACAATATATTTAGGCGTTGTTGTTTCCGTTTCGAACACGATTAAGAAGAATGTGCGACAGTTTTTGCGCATGAAAAATTGCATGATGCGTTTTTTCATGCAACTATTTCAGTGCTCGATTTGCAGGTTTTCGAAGGCTCGCGAAATCTTTCGAAGGCTCATTCTGTGTTTCTAACGATTTGCACTGTCTCGAAACGAGTTTGACATACCTTCGAACACGTTTCTATTGCAAATTTCATTGTTTTAATCAAAACTTTTTTGTTTCGATTTCTCTCAATCCTCTCGTGCTTTTCCGTGTGGGTTACTAGGAAACGTTTGAAAAACGTACGTTTTACGAGGTTTTCACCAGTCGATTAAACTTTTTTTGCATGGTACGATTTTCCGTTAAAAGCTTGACCAATTAACGAACGTTGCAAAAACTGTCAACGTTTTTGATCGCGACTTTATTTCGCATTTAAATCCGTTTTCAAATTCCCTTCATGACTTCACAAAATTTGCATACAATATGTGTAGAATGTAATGTATACAGTAGTAAAGCATTTTTTTGTACAGGTGGCCATAAAAATAATCGATAAAACTCGTTTGGACAGTGGAAATTTGCAAAAAATGTACAGAGAAATACGCGTACTGAAAATGCTCAATCATCCAAATATAGTTAAACTTTATCAGGTATTTCGTAACATTGAACTCTGTCGTTTGACCTAATTTAGTAAATTTGCCCGTTTTGCAGGTTATGGAAACTCAAAATATGCTTTATTTAGTATTAGAATACGCTCCGAACGCTGAAATATTCGGTAAGGGCGAATCGAAAGGAATACATTGACGTCATTGGTTTTTAAAATTTTGCATAAATTTCAAGCCTTAATGAGCGTTTGACATTAATTATTAATCGCCGTAATTCGATTAACCCATTCCCTGGAACGTAATTTCCTATCTATCCAAGCGGCATGATTTGCCAGAATAATAAATTTCATGGTCGTTTTTGTATCGTCTGTGCATCCATTTTGGCTAAAAGGCATTTTATAAAAATTTTTATTTTTATTTTCATTTTCGCATTTACATTATCGACGTCATTGCCGCTGTCCCCGGTGATTAGACGATGATAAATGTAATCCGTATAGTTAACATAAGGTGCTGAACGTTGCTCGTCGTTGGCAGGAATCCCAGCTGACTGATTATTGAAGTTCCTTGCTCATAAACGCTCGTAGGCAATAAAAATCGCGAGCGTGTGACCTCGATTTTACGAAACACTTGTTTTAAAGCCTCAAAAACTGTGAATACTTTTTAAACTGGCTCTAGCAAGCAAGGTATCAGGCTACTGTGACATTTTTTTGATTTTCAGCTCATTTAGTGACAGTTTTTCACAATCCTTCATGTTGCTGTTCTTTGCAAAGCCTGCGCAAGATTGTAGTTCTTCATAGAATCCTGTGTTTAGAAGTATCGAGAATTTTGCTTTTAAGACCTCCAAAACTGTCAGTTACTGTCAGAAGCTGGCGCTACCAAGCGCATGACACACTTTTTATGTTTCAGCACGTCTGAATGACATTTTTGCATAAAACTTTTTTATTTGATTTTCTTGGCAAAGTTCACGCTAAGAATTTGTTTTCGTAGTTTTATTGGTTTTTAAAATATTCATTGACGCAAAATGCTTAACTGATCAATCCCGAGAGATTTTCTGAATATTTGACGTTTTTATCGTTTTTCAACTTTCATTCATTATAGTTTTGTTGCTAATTTTTTCTTCTTGCGTCGTCCGACCTTTTGTCAATTGAAAATGAATTTTCCGCGAAAGTTAAAACTGAAACAAATTCATCACAGAAAACTACAATGAAAAGTTGCACCTTTGTTAAATTTGTCTTCGATGAAAGAAATCGCCGAAAAAAAACAATAAAACGAAAATAAATTCAGAGAAAAAAATACGTTTCCGAGACTATGAATTCTTTCGTTTCGTGCGTCATAGAATGGCCGCTTGGACTTATGGCGAATTGATTCGAGTTGGAATTTGCGTCATTTTGTTCCTCGATGACGACCGAAAAAAATTTTTTTCTTTTTATTTCGAGTAGTAACATTCAATTAAGCGAAAACGTGATTTCTTTTCCGGTCGACTTTTTTTCGTCTTCGTTTTCTTACATGATGCCCGATGCCCTTTTCTTTTCGTTTTTCTCGCAAAAGAATGCAAAATTAGTCGTAGTCGGGTCGAAGCAAAACTCGAGGACATTCACCGAAAATAAACGCCCGTCGACCCGATAAAACGTCTTCGTCGTCCGACGAATGACGCAAATTGTAGGGAAAAGCCTCCGACGAGCGCATCTTTTCGTTGCTGTTCTCAGAAATCTTACAAAGCAAAATCCTACATTAAAATGCCCCCCACGGCGACACTTTAATGTGTTTTTTTCTTTGTACATTTCTTCTTTTAACGACCAACTTCCGCTTAATTTGCTCATTTCGCGAAACGTCATACTTTCCGATGTTTAGTTACGATTAACCAAATGGTAAACATGATCCTTCGAAGTGACATTTGAAAAAAGTCGCAGCCAAGCCTAATGCAAACATATATTAAAAGAGTTTAATCAAAGGCCTTCCGAGTAAATAATCGCAGTAATCGCCTGCTTTATCACGGCGTATTCACTAACACAAATATAATACAAATAAAAATTATGCAACAGTTACAAATTATGCACAATTCTTCGTTATATTGTGTTGATTTATGCTTGTTATTAATTCCAGACTATATTGCAAAGTATGGACGTTTTGGTGAATCAGACGCAAGGCAGAAGTTCATTCAAATCGTTTCAGCTGTTGAATACTGTCATAATTTGAATATTGTACATAGAGACCTTAAAGTATTGTTCACTCATTTAGTGTGTCCAAACTAACTGAACAGAAATTTGCAACATGATGATTTTTTAGGCTGAAAACTTATTGCTGGATGCCGGTTGGAATATAAAAATAGCCGATTTCGGCTTCAGTAATTATTACAAAAAGTACGAAGAATTGAACACTTTTTGCGGATCTCCACCGTACGCAGCGCCAGAGCTGTTCGAAGGAAAGAAATATTCCGGTCCTGAAATTGATATTTGGGTAAATAGACCAGGAAGAAAATACACTACCACTTACAAATTGTAGTAATGCCCCACTGCAAAGTCAATTTGCTTCTCGCAGCATGGTACATTGCATTTTGTTTGCAAGTTGATTTGCATCATGGTTCAAGCCGATTGAAATCATTGCAGTTGTTTTGTAACCAGCAAGTTGAATTGGAATATCGCTACAAGCTGCTTTGCAAACATCCTGCAAATTGATTGCAATCATAGCTGCTTGATTTGCAATCATAGCTGCAAGTTTATTTGCAATCGTCGCTGCAAATTGATTTGCACTCTTCGCTGCAAATCGATTGACAATCTGCGCTGCAAATTGATTGCAATCATAGCTGCAAATTGGTTTGCATTCTTCGCTGCATGTCGATTTGCAAACATCGTTGCAAGTTGAGTTGCAATTATCGTTGCTAGTTACTTTGCAATCATTGCTGCAAGTTAATGTGGGCAATCATCGCTGATCGGTGATACTGCTGCTCATTCATGCTGTACAATAGAGTGCATTGATACCCGCAAACGAGCGTAGTGCTTACACAAGTAATTTTTTTATATTGTTTCAGAGCTTGGGTGTTGTTTTATACGTTCTTGTCTGCGGTGCGCTTCCATTCGATGGACAAACGTTGCAAGTTTTACGTGATAGAATTTTGTCGGGTCGATTTCGCATTCCATTTTTCATGTCCAGTGGTAGAAATTTGCTAATCCTCTCGCTTTACTTGCTACCATTTCTGAACATGTATGATTTTTAGATTGCGAAAATTTAATTCGCAAAATGTTAGTGTTGGAACCGAGTAAACGGTACTCGCTTGCTCAGATAAAAGCTCATCGATGGACGCAGATGGGTTACGTAGCAAATCCGATTCAAAGTCCGATTATTGGCAATGTAAATGAAAGGTTGGCCAATGGCTCGCCACCACCGAACGGTATAGAAGCAATGGATCAAATATTGAAATTAATCCAAAGTTTGGGCATTGATTCGAACAAAACTCGAGAGGTATGTGCTGATTTTTCTGACGTGGCTATATAGCTCCTTTAATTTTCGAAATACGCGATATTTCTTGCACATAACAACTGATTTTTTGTTTTTGTTTGTTTATAGTCTGTTAAAAAAGAAGCTTACGATAATTTCCACGCAATATATCTCTTACTAATGGAGCGATGGCGATCTCAAGTTTCCGATTCGAAATTCCGACGAGTTTCAGCCGATAGCGCGATCATTCGCACAAATTTGGAAAGCATGCGAATTTCTGCTCCGACGACCACGAGCGAGTGTCACATACCCTTACAAACGTTGCAGTATTATTATTTGCAACACTCGCCCAATATCGACAGCCCTTGCAGTTCGAGCGGAGGCGATAGCGGAATCATCGAAACGAATTCGCTGAACAGTAGTCTCACTCGAGATTCGGTGGATTCGGATTGCACCGATCATTCGATTAATCCGGCGACTTGTCGCAACAATGTTTTCAGCCTCGACTTGCTGAGTAACAGCGATTGTTCGGCGTCCAGTTCCGTGAATGGTTCGCCGTTCGAAAGTTTCGAGTCGATTATCGAATCGTCCGATCTTATTTCGAGTTTATCATCTTGTTCTCAATCGAGTATAACGGCGGCGCCGCCGCTAGCTAATTTTTCTACGACGTCTTCCACGACAGCCAACTACAACGGATTCCCATTACCGGTCGGCCCGTCGACGGCGACGGCGCCGTGGGACAATTCCTTGTTTGCTCAAGAGTCGTTTCGCGAAGGATTCCGAGCGTCCGATAACATGATGTTCGATACGTGCAATTTGTTTCCGCCGCAACTTCAAACGAACGACAAAACGAGAGGCGTGACGGAGTTGAATAAAACGCCCGGCGCCACGGCCGTCCATCACTGTCGACCGCCGATGTGCGTCGCCACTAACGTCGGATCGCACTACAGCGGCTACAACTTGCATCCATTCCCGCCGTTGCCCTACAACGCCAACTCGTGCCAAGGATCGCCGGTAACTCAACTGGCTAGTCCGGTACACTTGCACCCGAACCACGATCATTTGAAACGGATTCTATTGCAAAAGCCTCCTCTACCGAAGCGAATCAGCTTGCCCGATCATCTACAGTATCAACCGTTGAAACTGTTGACCATGAAACAAAGCATGCACATCGAGAGTCAACTCGAACGGAACACGCCCGACGAACAGCAACAGCAGAAACAATTCCCCGTTAATCAAATGCCGGAGCAAATTCCACCGATCAACCTGCCGCCATTGGGCATAATTCAGAATCAAATACAAACGCACGGCGATTTCGCCTTGCCGGCCGCGCAGCACAATCCCATGGGTAAAGCGGCGACGATCTTGCATCAGCATCGGTTGCAATCGTTGCATCAGAAACGCAGTCATCAATTGTTGCAAAAACATTCGCGCCGACAGATATTTCGTCAGGCGTCCTATCACATTGCTCAGAAATATTCCGTTTTACCCGGAGCCGTGGACCAGTCGACCCTGACCCTGGTGGCCGGCGTTGATAAGATGAGATTGTGCAATTCGCCGAATAACGCTAACGACGTCGGATTATCGGCCGGCGTCGTTTGTTTTCAAGAAGAAAACAGCAATAACATTTTATCGACGGCGTTTTCGCCTATCGACGACGATTTAACCGTCGTGAAGGAAAACGAAGAGTGTATGGACACAATGTGACTGTCTAGGGGTCTTCGGAGACCCTGCCAGTCTTTTATTGAAATTTGTGATATGCAAGTTTTTTTCGGGACGGGTGTGTCTAGGATTTTATCGGCCCAATGATTCGAAGAGATAAAACTAAAGAAAGCTTTATTTATTGAGAAATTTTTATTTGATAGTAATTTATAGTTTTCTAGCTTATTTCTCATTTATTTTCTCAAATTTCTTGTTTTTATTCTATTTCTAACTTGTCGTTCATTCCTTTGCTGAAGACAAGGGGCGGATGCTGTTTTTTTTTGGAGGAATTATGCGAATTTTGCCCGATAAAATGTTTTTTTTTGTTGGTCTGCCAGCAGATAAAAGATTTTATTGCTTTTATGGTAAAAAATGTTGTTCTTTTCTTCAAATTTCTAACGTAGACAAGCAAGGTGCGTTGCATAATTGCATTTTTTCTTTGTTGAAAACTTACTGTATGTGTTTTTGTCTTATTCTTGCTTTTGTGCGCTGTACAGTAATTTTATTTACGAAAATTCTAACTCTGTGTTGCAATTTTTTTAAAGGTTTTATTGTGTTTATGTTGAATTTTATTGGAATTTTATATTAAAAACTCCTCAAAACGAAATAGACACCGATTATTAATTGATAGTCTTTTTCAATCAATCGGACAATGAAGAAACAAGTTTGAAAAAAGCAATAACACTTTTTTCCCTGTTTAGCGTAATTCTAAAATACGTATAGTACGCGGTTTGTTCAATAAATCGCCGAATAACGCTAACGACGTCGTTTGTTTTTAAGAAAAAAACAGCAATAACATTTTGGTCCCTGATAATGTAATTTACCGTATTATCTTTTAATATTTTCAAGGTCTTGGTTGGTGACACGCTTTTCGTGATTGGTTTGTTGAATTTGACATTTAATCAATATGTTATAATAAATACATAATGATTGAATTGATTTAATTTTATCTCAACATGGTTGGGTCCAATCCAGTCCTCTCCAATGTTATGCTTTCTTAGGTCTCACTTACGAAAAATACCAAAATAAGTGATAAGTTTTAAGTTTAGGTTTATTATGCATGAGATTCTGAAAGAATATAACGTGCTCGAAGAACAAAACAGAAACAACAATTATATCGAAAAATCAAACATAAATCACCGGTTTTCTATCTTCTTTTCGAAACGAACAAATTTGATGACGGAAATCGGCAAAAGCGGCAATATAAGACGATTATTTTGCGTCAAGAGTCCACTTTACCAA
Organism: Prionchulus punctatus; assembly: GCA_034698125.1. Lineage (NCBI taxonomy): Eukaryota > Metazoa > Nematoda > Enoplea > Mononchida > Mononchidae > Prionchulus > Prionchulus punctatus. The sequence goes on along the minus strand of JAQGBA010000283.1, from coordinate 28,433 downwards.
ACTACCCAATCCTCATCGTTCGTCGTACGAAAATTTGCTACCCACATCGACTGGCCGCCAAGTTCGCTTTCGCCAACCAAAAACTAATTAAAATGTCGTCATTGCCGGAAATCGGTATCCATATCACGCATTCCCAAAGTTTTTCTTCTGCAAATTCTAATTTCGCCACACGTATCGTCAGTGTTCGCCCCTTGTCGACCAAATCGCAAACAATTAACCGAAAATCGTTCGAGATATAATCAATAAACGTCGACAGATCAATAAACTGTTGAATCTAAATTGTTTTCGAACAATATAGCCATTGAAATACTATATAGCTGGCCGGACCATGTGGGGCGTAATAAACGGCTGAGCGAAAATTGCAACCGACCGACCCATGCAGCTGCACGGTTTACACTCATGAGTGATAAGTGATTGCAGTAAATCTCATGTTTAAGATACTTCTATAGTAAGTTGAGTGTGTTTCTCTCAAAGTTATGCTCTCTTAGGTTTCACTTACGAAAGATACCAAAATAAATGATAGTATGTGTTCTTCTTAGACTCTTCTCCATTATCTATAGTGGTGGAGTTCATTTTTTCATGTTGCAACCTTAGATCTTCACGCTTGTGTAGGAATAGGATTGTGTACTTTCAGGCTCTCGAATACAAGCCGCACATCGATCATTCCAAGGAACCTCCGAGGAGGCAATCAAACCCCCTACGATTGTAACGTTTGTACTGTCTTTGTAATAAATCAGTGCCTTAGGGAGGTAACCCTTGTGTGGCTTCTTCAGTAGGCTTGGTGCCATATTGGTGGTCACGGAGGGTCGAGTGGCTACGTACGCAGTCCTCCTCACCTATAGTTCTAGTTATAGAATGCAAACTATATTGAACGATAGTTCATCTGGGATCGCTATCTCTTAGCTCTTAGTGCACTTTTCCGACGGGTTATGTGGCACTGGCTCACTGCCTCTGGGGGCATGTGTGGGCGGTGGAGAAGTCACCGACCACTGTTGTCGCCAGAGGGCAGTCGCCCTGAACTGGGAAATTGCTCAGACCAGTTAGTCTTGTTGGTAAGTTTGTCGAGCGACGTGTTCTTTCTCTTTTACGTCGTTATACTCCCATTGAGCCGCACCAAAAGCCATCATCGTTTATTAAAAATCGTCACTTTATATTTCCAGCCATATTCGAATTCACGGTGTAGACATCCCGAAAACCCGTGCGTCAATCGCCATCAAGCCCTCTTGCGAACTGCTAGTTGGACGATTGCCGCCGGAAGAAGGACCATTCTCGGGCGTACCCTAGCGACGTACGTCCATTGTGTAGCTCACCCGCAAGGTAGCTTGATCGCTCAGATAATAGTTGACCTAGTTCATTGCTGTTGTTCTTGGCTATAGGCCCCTCAACTATAGTCACAAGCTAATTTAGGACCGACCCCTGTGCCCGTCGAGCGCTTTCTTATCCAATGGCTAGTTAGCTAAGTTAGGCTGAGTTTATAGGAAAGGAAGTGTAACTGGCTTGCTTGCAAAGTAGCAAACCCAGTTTAACACTTGTTTGTCGAGACAGTGAACACAGCTGCTCAGATGGGATCTCTAGAGAAGGTAATGGACGATGATTCGTAATTGAAAACATCACCGTCAAAACGTCCTTTTGATTATTCTATCATTGAAAATTCATTTGGTTTGATTTTGATTTGTTTTTCAGTGGATTCATTAGATTGCATCATTTGTAGAACCAACTTGAGGATATGTTTCAGTTAACTGTGATCTCGTTGAAATGAAAGTGACGTTGATGAAAGTAAGTTCAGGTGATGTACAATATGTTGAGAGAGAGAGAGAGAGCAATTTGTTGGAAATTATTTCATTGCATGATCAATCAAAAATAACATTTTAAGGGCAAATGTCAACCGATAATGTCTTGGTTGTATCTGAAGAAGATGTAGAGCATCGAAAGAAACAAATTTTCTCAGAAAGCACGCTGCTTCCTTCTTTGAAATATTCCCACGTCCATGATTGAAAACTGATCACTGGTAGCAAGGATATACTGGAACTGGTTCCAGACCTTGACTGGTAGAATACCTGATGTCATAGAAAATGTGTTTTCTTATATCATTCGCTTTAACGTGATCTGCCATTAAATTGCATGTTGTCTAGGTCATTAATTTTTTCAAAAGTGATTCATTCGATTTTTGATTTATATATGTATATGTATTTGTGAAGATTTTGCTAATTGATTTTCCCCAGAATTGGGGAATTAACACCACGAAATCAATTTATTCCTGACGTTTTTTTTATTTATAATAATCAAAAAACTATTTTGCATTTTTAGTTTCGAAAGCTAAAATAAAAACACTATTTGCTTTCGAACATTATTCAAGTGTACATGCAACCCTCGAAACAAGCAATTGGAAAAAATTGAAATCTGAAATTCTTCTTGGAAGCAATTTTTCCGTTTTAAATTTAACCTTTTTTGTGCAACAACGTCAGCATCGTTCTGTCTCTGTCTATGCATCGGCTTTGATATAAAAAACGGTAAGAATGCAAAACACGAAAAAACATTAAGTAATGATCATTCGTTTTTTGAAGCCGTTGAATTTCGATACGTTCCATTGCATTGAATTGGAGGAGAATGAGGAGGGGGCGGAGACGCAGGACGTTCTTCGCCTCCATCAATCATTTGATTGCTTTCATGAAAGTCTTCATTCGTTACAGAAACGTTGACTATTGTGCGAACGTTTTCGGCACTGTGATTAAATCCGTAACAAAAATACAAAAAGACGCCTGAAATGATAAGTTCAATCACAAACTGCACTGTAAAAGTATAAAAAAGGCGGTGAAAGTTGTTTAGCCAGTGGGATTTTTTTGCTTGTTAACTAACTATCCCGTGCACCTAAGAACTGACTTGTATTCAAGCTGATTGTTACCTGGAAGTAAAACTATCAACAATTTCGCCACGTTCGACAAGCTGACTGACGACAGCATGAAGCACAGTAATAAACAATTCAAAATTGATAAGTAAGGACTAGCTGGAACTTGATGACCAACGTTAGAATCGACGTTCTTCGGAAGCCAACCAAGATAACCGACGCACATTGTTGCAACGAATACGAAAACAATAATTGCAATAATCGTCCACCAATAACCGCCCGATAGATAAGTCCAAAATTTCGTGACGGTCAACGTAAATAGCATTATACATGTAACGCACAAGATAAGCACAAATTTTGCTTTTCCGTATATTATCGTTTGATTTACGGCTGTATTCGATGGAGAATATGTGTCGAATTTTTCGGCGTACGGTAACTCGGGTACATCTCTTTGATACAAGTGAAAACAAGGATCATCGCTGACTGGAGTGCATGGCGAACGCAAGCAATCATGTGGAAGCTGAAAATACAGAAAGATATTAATATTGAGTGAGAAAAAGAATTTGATTCAATGATCCAGAATTCAGGTATTTGAAGAGTTTTTTGAATGAGCTAGTCAATTTCAAGCATGCTTTTAACTCGCAACGATCACTTGCAACTGATTTCTTAAGTTAGTTGCAAAAAATCTGGGTAACAATCATGATTTGCAAGTTAAATAATTGTTTTTATCAAAATCCGAATTGATATTTATAATGAGTGAACCTATCAAAAATGTCCAAGAAATCTAGGCTTGATCTGTTTTGTTACTTCAACGGCAGCATTTTTCTACATACAATCTATTCTTCCGAGTGAAATATTTCTTTCTTTCTTTTATCTCTTTGCTCGTTGTTCCCCTTCCCTAACAAATTTCGATTTCAAGAACTTCGCCACAAGATAAAAGAGGAAAAACGTTTTTGATCGAAAAATATTATAAATTTGCTCGGCGAAATCGTCTAATTTCTTTTATGTCTCTCGGGCAATCTTATCTGACGTCTAATTTTGGTACATTTGACAAAGTACTAAGAAATTCGAAATCCAATAAATGTTTAATAGAAAAGTGAAGTTGAGCAAGCAAAAAAATAGGCGACCGACTTGCTAGTCAGTTGGGTCAAAAATCAAATTTTTGTTTTTCGAGCATACTGTAGCGAAAGAGATTGATCCGCAACGAAACAGCAGCGCGACTAAGATCAGCTCTTTTTAAGCAAAAAGTGCCTTGGCTAATATTTTTACATAGCTTTTTGCGCATGATTTCTTTCATGGCTGATGTTTGATATACCTGCAGACTTCGACTTTCGTCCAGCGTGATCGTATGCAGCGATTCGGTCAAACTTTTATCAATGCTCATTTTGCTCGTTGCTTTCTTTGGCACACCGTATTTGGACGCCGATCGGACGATTGTCGACGATGTATCGTGCGACAGCGTAGGGCTGAGCAAAGACGATGTTTCTTTTAAGATCTCGGCGCCCCCGCCGTTATTAATTTGATGATGGTGATGGTGATGATGATGATGATGACTGTCGTCGACGATTGAAGATTTGTTGTCCGTTATGCTACTATCCAATGTCTCTCCGTCCCATTGAGCCACGGCTATGTTTCTGACGATTAAAGAGGATGTAATACTACTTTCGTCGTCGAGCACGCTGTCCGATTGAGGAACGGTGAGAATCGAACCGTTGCTTAAAAACGATGTAAGCGAACGTAATTTCTTCATGTTTTTATAATGAGCAACTTCGGACAATAATCCGGCCGGCGTGTCCCTATATCGTTGCAACAACGTAACGAACGTACACGTTAAACATCGAATCGGAAGAGAAACGAGCAAAAACTCTTGCAAGACGTCGTTATTTAAAAATAAGCAGCATATGGTCACTAACAGTATCGCTGTGTGACCGAAAAAGGGTACGCCCCGGTTCGTCAGCTTTGCGAATACTTTAAACATCAAACCATCCGACGCCATATTTTGTAATATTCTAGAAGGCGGAATCAGGATGGCCACCACCGATCCGCTGAATCCGCATACTGATCCAACGCTGAGAATATAGCGAGACGCAGGTACGCTGATCAATCCGAACAAATTTGGTAGGGCGATCTCCGTTGGCAACTGACCGTAAGGTACTATTAACGTCATTATGGCGCACATGAGAAAATGAAATAAAAACAGCAAACAGTTCGAAAGCGGTATAACGAACGGAAACCGGCTGTGATAGTTGCCGATTTCTTCAGTTAAACAAGTCACAGCTTCGACTCCGGAGAAGCTTCGCAGCAAGTAAGTTGATGAAGCGAACACCTAAAAAGTGCTTGTGAGAAAATTCGAGAGTAATCTCTCCGTTAACATTCCAAACACATTGAAATAGTTTTCAGCACTTTTTGGGTGTGTGCAATATTGGATTTTTGGCTGTGTCCAATATTCAAGTTAGAATGCCGTTTAAGACGAAACGACAAAGTAAACAAAATTGAAACATTTCAAGGCTGAAAATTTGCTCGAAAGCCGTTTGTAAGAGGAAATCTGCAAAGCTCTTAATTGACTTACTCCTGGCAACGAACTGACGAAGTATCCGTGTTTTATCCAATTAGTTGCATTCGTGTAAAAGAATCCTACCAGTATTGAACTGGCTATTACTAACGTGCATACAGTAGCGAATACCATACAAACAGTTCCAGCAACCTGTAATGCACCAAAAAAACAAATTCAGTGATTCATATTTTGATTTCCGATCCGAAAACGATTCAAGCGAGCAAAAATCAACATCGACGTATGAATGAAAGTCATTATCTCAATTCGTCACGCAAATGTCAGCTCAAATCGTGCTGAACGACGTTTGATTGGTATTCATGCAAGTTTTCGATTCTTGATTAATGAAAAGAAAATGATTTTACAAGATTGAAAATCTTGACTTTGTTTGGAAGAAACGACAGCCATTACATAAATCAGTTTTTTTCGCCGATTTACACTCAGCCGAGGATAAGATTTGTCTTTTTTCAGCTTGAATTTGATTTTTTTTAGAAACATATGAAGCGTACTGTACCTTAACGCTGCACGTTACTATCGCAGCCGCCGACAGCAATCCCAGCAACGCTAGGGCGTCGAATTTTTCATCCCACACCGTATCGTTTCCATTATGATGTAAGAACGGATTGATATATTCGTGAGGATTTTTATTGAACACATAATTTAAATGTTGACTCCACGATTTAACAACGTAAGCGGCGCAAATCGTGTAATCGAATATGGCTATCCAGCCGATAATGAATGCGTAAAATTCTCCCAAAGTCGAATACGTGTAAGTGTAGATTGAACCCGATTTCGGCAACCTCATTGTCATTTCAACGAAATGACTACCTAACGCAAAAAAAGTGCAACAAAAGTTGATCAAAATCTTCAAAACAAGCAAAATCCTTCGCTGGACAACTTTTATCAAACTTACCAGTGATTATTGCTGTAACAAACGCTAAGATAACTGACAGTAATGTCGATGGCCCTGATATAGTTCTTGCGCAATATGGTAGCGTAACGAATATGCCCAACGGAAGTCCGGTGCAAAAAGCTGAAAAATTTCTGCGAGTAAATCAAATTTACCAAGCTAAGTCGCTTAAGACAGCGACAAAAAATTTGCTCTATATTACTGAATCCCAGCAAATCGAACGATCCTAATTTTCTCGTCCATTCGGAATAATGCAGCGACTGCGTGTCCAAAGTTTTAAGCCTCGTCAAGCGTTGCCACATTGGAAATACCCCCTTCATGGTGGCAGTAAAAAAAAGTCTCGGGGCTCGGGGTATAACTTTTATTACAGAATAAGCGAACGAAATACAATCATCTAATTCAGTGGCTCGGAAGTTTCAAGGTATACAATGGAAAAACAAACACAGCGTGCGGTTTGTCGGCGGTACTCGGACACAAAACTTTCTTATAATTTAGTTTTTTCTTCCTCGCCGTTCTTTAGTTGTTTGTCGTTCGTCGTTCGTCGTCGCCCGAGACATTCGAATCAGCCGTCTCGGTTACCAGAGTTAAAGAATCGAAAAAAAACACGAATATATAGTAAGAAGGAGAGTTGAAGAGTCGGTCGTCGTCGATGTGTGGTTTTTTTGATATAAATGTTAAAAGCTAAACGGACGGCGTCGATTCGAGTCAAATAAAACGTCCGAAACGCTTTGGGAATCGGTTTTTGCTTGAAATTGTGGAAGACGGGCAAAAACGCGAACCGAAGAACGGGGGGAGGGGGCACGATATCGTGGTAGCTACTATTGGACTCACACTTCACTTGTGCCCCCGTACGATTTCTTGACGATTTTCCTCTCTCGATAGTTCTTTACTCTTCGGCCGGTTTTTTCCGCCTTTTCGCGAAGTCCTTATTAAGGTTTGGCGCCCATTGTTTACGAATCTAAATCCGTCGCAACCGTTACATCTATAGGCCTAGCTAGGAACGAAACGATAACGAAGACGATGAGGACGAACGAGGCGTAAACGATGAGTTTTCTGGGATCGGCCAGAGAAAACGATTCAAAATATCTATTCAGTTTTTAAAGCGGTAATTTGCTCGGATTTCGCTGATGGGCTTTTTCTGGGCACAAAACGAAAAACGTCGCCGAATGCAAATCAATATACGAACGATATGAACGTTTTTCGACAAAGGAAACTCGACGAAGAAGAAAAAAAAACATCGCAAAAATAACAATTTGTGGTGAATAACCTGCGAGAAAACGGTTAGGTTTCGTTTTTTTTCTTTGAGAGTTACGAGCCGATGCTCGTTAACGCACTAATCAGAGCACTTTTGGATCCGTAGTTGAAGCATGATGACGACGTCACTGGATGAGAGCTATTTTATCAACTTTGCCTCTTTCTGAATTTATCTGCTAGTCTTGCTCGTTCTCTACATGTCGACATTTTGTTAAGATGTTTAAATTAAATTTATTTTTCATAGAAGTGCCGTTGATTGTAAATCGCGGTTCGGGCGTCACGCTGATTCGAGTGTCGATGCTAATGCAAATCAACCGAGCTTTTTCCCGTTTTAAATGGTTCATCCAGTCAATCCTAATAAATCGTCGAATCTCTATTAGAGGATTTTTCGTCCAATGGGAAAACTTCTTTATAAACAGAAAATTTTGCAATTATTCTTCGAGAATATGCTTTTTCAGCGCGATGTACAAACAGTATGAATAATCAGCTAAAATGCACCAGAAATGAGTGAAGTAAAAATCGTTCCGGAAAAGCGGCTTGCTGGACAAAAAAAGTGCGCAGTCAGTGAGGAAGCTATGCATAAAACTATCACACTTGCTTTTTGTGCTGTTTTTAAGATTCATTTCTTGATTTCGATTTATTTTCGCCGCCAGCTTTATGCATAATTTCTTCTCCTAGTTGAATTAGGATTATCATCATTATTCTTCGATTAATTCATTCATTCATTAATATTGCCAGTCGATGCAAGATAATATCTTTTTTTCGAAATGTTAATTTCGGCCGCGACTTACTGTGCTGCGGAAAGATTTTTCCATTGATAAACATAAAAAAATGTAATTGAATTCATTCCGATCGTTGGCCGGAAGTAGCATAATTACGTTTTTCCATTAAATGATAGCCAACTTAAAAGTCCGAAATTTAATTTGATTTTTATCGCGATGAAGTTCCAATTGCAGCCTTTTTTTAAAACCCGATGTAAAACAAAGAATTGCCACAAAAATGTAGCAAAATAAGGCAAACAATGCGCCTTGCCAGGTCCAATAAAGGGCCAAAAAGCTTTTAAGATTTTTCTCCTACTTTAATGCACATTTAATCCGGTACCCTTTTCCTCAATGGTCAGCCAAAACTTTTATACGAATTTGAAAATGATTAATTTGGGAATTGGAATGGGAAAGAAATACAAAAATGACTGCATATTTTGTCAAAAACATAAATGCTTTTTTGGTAAAATTGGAATGGAAAAAGGAAATTTTCTTGTAATATTCCGAGAATGTTCTAAAACGGGGTTATTTTGAAAAACAAACTTTTGCGTTTTCTGCAAACGAGATAATAATCGCCTATAATAGCATTTACACTGCAGCATTTTACACTCGTAGACAGTGCATTGCATGCCTTGGCGTCGGTTGGTCGGTTGATAGTTTCTGTCCAGATTCGCTTTTTTGTTTTACTTCTCAGAAACTAAAACAATGATTGTTTGTTTCAAAATATTATTTTTCGCATTATCCTGTATTTCGATGCTTCGAGGAGCTGACGAAGGCTGCTAACTACAAGAATGATCAACGCGACGGTAACTGCATAAACGACACCGAAATATGCCATCGTTTAAATTATGTTTCCAGGGGCTGTTATCGATGCAGAAAGCAGTTTTTGGTTCTTTGTTGGTGCAGTTTTCACCAACAAAGACGACTGCAACAAAGAATGTAGAAAGAAGAGCGAAAAATGTAGGATTAACAAATTTTCAATGAGCCCAGATGATTTATGGTGCATGCACGTATGTCAAATATCACCCGGTTGTGAATTCGACGATAAACTTTGCAACGGCGAATGTACACAAAACGAATCATGTCAACCATCCTATCAATGGGATTTCAGCACGGTGAAGTACTATAATTGCACTACTGCGAATCCGATTCGAATTGCAAAAACGGCTGCAAAGATTCACAAAAATGTGAACGCGATTCTGTCGGTTGCTACACATGCAAATCAAAATATTATGGACCAAATCAAAAATTTGGACAACTTCGACTGGAACGTAAAAACGCAAGTTCCATTCATATGGACCAGTACTGAGAAAGTTATAAGTAGCGGCGCATTGATCAGTGTAGTAGTTGCAATCGGATTGGTTCTTGTGATACTTGTTGCCGTCATAATTTGCGTTCAGTGTTCGAGACGACATCGTGGTCATCCTAGCTATCCGCAGTATTGTGGTCAATGTCCGCAACAGCCGCAATACCACAGTCCGAACGTGTACTATGATCAAGATACTTAATTTGGCAAATGTTTCTCCTCATGAAGTTGTTGAATTTGTGTTGTTTTTCTGATTAAATTAATATTCAAAATTTGTTTCTATTTGTTAGTTTCGCCGTCAACTTATTTGTTTCTATTTTATGTGATCTTTTGATACAATGATTTATTACGTCAAGTAAAACATGTAAACAACCGAATAGCGATTCTTTGATTTCTTTTGATTTCTTTGCTAGCATGCAGCAGTTTGAATTATGATTTTAGATTTGCAAGTTATGCGTTTCAAGTGTCAGCATTGATAGTCGTGAAGCGAGACAACTTTTATGTTTTCTTGGCGAATGGTTGCTTTGCTAACTCTCTCTGTAACCTTTTTTAAACGTTATTAAACTAATATGTCATTACAAATAGACAATACTTATGTTAATAAAGAATTCTTGAAACGTGAAATATCGAGCGGCGTGTTTTGGAGAACCGACGTCCCGCGCGTGTTTACGATTGATAAAAAGAATAATATTGCTAACATTATGCCGTATCGAATTTATGGAAACGATTGGGTGATAACGGCTTTCGACTTTAATAATAAAAAAGTCAACGATTTCCACACGCCTTCTCCGCTCGATTATTCTCATAATTCCGGCTATCTGGAACAGGTAAACAGCTGATCTACGATTTTCTATATCAAAACTGTGAGCTTCCTGATTTATTCGATGCTGATTTTTGCGTTATTTACAGTCTGAAATCGTTAGAAACAAATTTAATCTTTCGACATCACAAACGATTAAAGATGCAATTTATTATTCAAATTTTTTATATATTTACGGCAGCACCGAAACATTCATTAATCAGCAAATTTTAAACGTCTGGTCGTTCGTTTGCCGATTAAATTTGAACGATCACGAATGGTCGACTTTGTTTTTCACGAAGCAAAAAGCGCATCCGAACGCAATGCAATTCGTTCCGAAACAGCAAGGCGGTTTTAAAGGCATGTACGCTTTCAGCGATGGTCAACTTGTAATTGTAGACGTTGATGAAATGGTAAATCGTAAATTTTCTTGTTTGTTTTTATTTTTTTGCAAGCTGATTTTCTTGCAGAACTTGTGGCACATAAATACAATTGAAATTGCGCCGTTCGGTGGCCACGTCATGCCCAGACCATTTATGTTCGACGGCGATCATCTGTTTTACAGCATCGGGTACATCGATCAATTTGTGAATATCAAAATCGTTACATTCAACACTGTTACGCTAACGAGAGAAACGCTGGACGTTGTATCATTTCCGCACTTTGGATTTCGTGGATGGTCGAACGATTCGTTTGGTTTCGTTAAAAATCACTTGATATTTTATTTCGTGCCAATCGAAGATGGTGGAATGAAAATATGGCATTTAAATTTAAAGTATAACGATTAAAAATTTGTAAGTCATTTTTCGAAAGACGTGCCGTTTTGTTTACAGCGCTTTAAAAGAAGGCTGGCGAGTCAAGGAAATTCTAGATGAAACACTTCTTTGCATTAAATACGATGCTATGTCTAATTTACTGTACGGTATCTCAGCGTTAGAGAAGTCGGATGGGAGCGAGCGTTACGAATTCAAGCAATGGCACATCGACGAAAAAGGCGATTTAGCTTCTGAATAGTTGGAAAATTAAACGAAGTTGCGATATTAATTGGCTAAATTCTCTGTCTTCTTTATTGTTTCGTTATCGCTGGTTATCACATAAACAAAATTACAACATAGCAACAAATTGAATTATTGTACTTCACTAATGTGCAAAATGTTCAAGTGAGCTTGGTGCATTATTTGATTGTAAAGCGCTCGAATGTAACAAGTATTTTGTTTTATTCCATTTATCGGCGCAAGCCAGTGGCAAAGTCAATCGTTCTCCTGTCTCTTTAATCAAATCGACCAATCTCAAACTATGAGTAACTCACGTTCCGGTTCGAGCATTAATTCGTCGTCATCGTCGTCGTCGTTGTCGCCGACTCGGAAAATTCTCCAATCGTCGACATGACGTCGAAGAAATTGTACGTCAGCATCGGCGATTTCGTAATGTACGGCGTACCGCGTGTGATGGCCGTCGATGATAAAAAGAAAGTCGCCTACATTATGCCCGACCAAATACACGATAATCCCTTGATTGTAATCGTATTCGACTTTAAAAGCAAACAAGTCAACGAATTGCGAACGCATTTTCCTATCGATCATTGTACGATTAACGATGCAGTTACTTATTCTGATTTTCTATATATGCACGGCGTTCTCTTTCTCAACTCTCGCGTCTACTATCGATATTATCGTTCGTTCGTTTGTCGACTAAATTTAAAAAATCGCGAATGGTCGGTGCTGTTGGACACGAAGCAACAAGATCAACCGTACGTCATGCAACTTGTATTGAAAAAAAATGGCGGCTTGAGAGGCATGTACGCTTACAACGCGGTCAGTTGTTAATTATAGATATTGATGCGAAGGTAAGCCGGTGGGATTTTTTGTTTTCGGCTGCGATTTCTGTGTTTATCCTGATGTTATCTTGTAGAACGAAGTGCGCGTATCGTACTACGAAAGAAACGACGAAGCGCCGTTCGCCGATAAAGTTCCGTTAAAGAAGAATTTCATGTTCGACGGTGATCGCAGCTATTATAATTGTTGGAAACATGGACGATTTTGTTGGGGACGCGCGGGACGTCGGTTCTCCAAAAATCGCCGCTCGATATTTCGTTATCGTTTTCGATTCAGTTTCGCACGGGCGTGTGCTCGATGTAAGATCGAATTTGCATTTTAAACCCGTCGAATCGTTCGTCGATTGCTTCGGCTTCGTTAAAGATCAATTCATATTTTACTTTGTTCGAGTGGAAAATGGAACGACAATTTGGCAAATAAATTTAAAGTATTCAATTGATAATTGATTTTAGTTCGGTTATTTTTTGTACACTTTTTGTTTTCAGAGATTTAGGATATCAAAGTTGGAAAGTTCAAGAAACGCTGTCCGAAACTATTTTATGTTTAAAACACGACACTGTCGCAAATTCGCTGTACGGCATAACTCACAAAGAAGGCGTAAACGGTGATTCACTTTATGAAATCAAAGAATGGTCTATCGATATTGATCACGAGTTAGACGACGATGGTTTGTTGTACATATAAAGTTTTAAAATTAATATTTATTGGTAGTTGATCAGTTTTGTGAAATTGTACTGCATAAAATAAATATAAAGTATTCATACAGTTACAGACTTACAGAAACATCGCATCAGAAGTGCACGATAAAAGCGAATTTATTACTCAGAAGTCCACAATAATAACGAATTTAAGGCAACATCGCTTCAGAAACCGCAATACAACATAAGAAGTCGAATTTGTTGCAACATTGCATCAAAAGTCACAATTACAGCAAATTCTGTGGGAACTGCGCAATTTAGTGTTCAAAATACTGCTAAACAGCGTCAGAAATGAATTTATTCTTGATGTTGGCTTTAAGTATGATCGGATGCCATTTTGAACCACCGCTTTATGTTTGAACTGAATATGCGCGATTTACAGCAAACGGGACCTTTTATTTGTCGTTACTCGTCTATGAACTCGGCGAGCACGGTAAATCGGCCGATTTCGTTTTTAGCTCGCCCCGAAAGTTCGTTTGTTTATTGAATTTGCCCGTTTCTTAATTAAATTCGGCGTTTTTCGGCAAAAATGTCGTCGTCCGGCGTTAACACGGCTTTATCGTCGTCCGGATCTATGACGCCAATTAGCGGCGGAGCGTCGAACGTTCAAAAAGTTTCGACGGCGCTGCGAAAAGTGAAAGGAAATATCGAAAGATTGTTCGAAAAAAATTTAGCCGACATGATTCGAGGAATTCGAAACAATAAAGAGAACGAAGTAAGGACAGGAATTTTGTTCGATTTCGATTTTATCGCGACCTTATTTTGGCTAAGAGTTTCAAATTTGTTGTTTAATTTTAATTCGATTGATTTTTTAAGCCGAAATACATCGCTCAATGCATGGAGGAAATAAAACAGGAATTAAAACAAGACAACATCGTTTTAAAAGCTAACGCCATTTCGAAATTAGCATACGTAAAAAAATAAAACAAATTTCGCAGCCTTTTTCGAAATTATCATTCTTTTCTCGATTTAGTTGCAAATGCTGGGATACGACATCAGCTGGGCAGCTTTCAACATTATCGAAGTCATGAGTTCGACGAAATTTACTTTTAAAGTGCGCATTTTAGCGACATATTTGTTGTTGTTTTTGCTCGAAAATCGCTCAGGCAGTGAGGTTTTTTTTGTTTAGCGAATCGGCTATATGGCTTCGGCGCAATGTTTCAACGAAAATACTGAAGTTATCATGCTGACTACGAATTTAATTAGGAAAGATTTGAATAGCGCGAATATGTACGAGGCGGGCATTGCCTTGGGCGGATTATCCTGCTTCGTTACGCACGATTTGGCGAGAGATTTAGCAAACGACGTAGTTACTCTGGTGAGACAGTGATTTTTTTGTTTGATTACATTGATAGCCGGTCGTAATTCTTATTTATCGCCACTGTCTACAGTTGCTCGTTCCATTGTCGAGCTTGTGATTAGACTGTTTCTTATTTAGACCGAAATTTTGTTTTTTTTCTCAGTTGACATCTAGCAAACCGTACGTTCGAAAAAGAGCAGTTTTATTATTGTATAAAGTATTTTTACGTTACCCGGACGCTTTGCGACCAACGTTTCCACGTTTGAAAGAAAAACTGGAAGACGCCGATCAAGGTTGGTTTATTTGTTTTCTTTTTGACGAACTGTTTATAAATAAAAACAAACTTTTTTTGCACTGTCTAGGCGTACAATCGGCCGCTGTCAACGTCATTTGCGAATTGGCGAGAAAGAATCCAAAAAATTATCTATCCTTGGCACCCGTCTTTTTCAAACTGATGACGACATCGACGAATAATTGGATGTTAATTAAAATTATCAAGTTGGTAAGTTACGAGAAAGAGCAAAAAATGTGTTTCTTGAATTCACATTCCATTACTTTCTTTTATAGTTTGGCGCGTTGACCCCTTTCGAACCTCGATTAGGCAAAAAATTAATCGAGCCACTGACAAATTTAATAAACAGGTTAGCAAAAACGATTTGATCGTGTACTATGGTGTTTTGAAAAAACAATGTGTCATTTAATTTGGCAGTTTGACAACATTTGCGCTATAGTTGCTGTTTTACTACAGTTGTTGCTGGACTGCAACTACAGTTGCTTTCGAATATTGTTGCTAGCGGACTACAGTTGCTGTTGGAATGTTGGTGGTTAGACATTTTAGCATAGTTACGATTGAGTTGATTTTTGACAGCAACTTGTATTGAACTGTAGTTACCTTGGTAACTTCAATTTTTTACTCGTTTGGTCCCTGAATCATATATCCTCGGCCACTGCTGGAAATGTGTTTTTGATTTCAGCACTTCCGCCATGTCATTGTTGTACGAATGTATAAACACGGTGATCGCCGTTTTGATTTCGATATCTTCCGAGGCTCCCGGCAATCACACGGCTAGTATTCAAGTAAATCAAAATCCAAACGAGTTTTTTGTTCTTTCTTGCACGTGTCGTGTAATGGCCCGTTTCTTTAGTTGTGTGTTCAAAAATTAAGCGCTTTAATAGAAGATTCAGATCAAAATTGTAAGAATCATTTTATTAATACAAAAATGCTTGCCAACTTCTATATGTACGCATTTTTTGCTGGATTCAGTGAAATATTTGGGTCTATTGGCGATGGGCCGAATACTTCAAACTCATCCGAAAGCCGTTCAAGTTCATAAGGATTTAATATTAGCTTGTTTGGACGATAAAGACGAAAGTATAAGATTACGGGCGTTGGACTTATTATACGGAATGGTGAGTTAGCCAGTTGGCTAGTTAGATTTAAGTCTCTCTTCGCTACTTTAACGCGCTCAAAATCGATTCGCAAAAAAAGGTTTCGAAGAAGAACATTATGGAAATCGTTAAACGTTTGTTACAACACGTCGAAACTGCGGAAGGCTCTGCGTACAGAGACGAACTATTGGCGAAGATCGTTCAGATTTGTGCACATAATAATTACCAGCATGTTACAAATTTTGAGTGGTAAGCAATTTTTTGACTGTCCAAAGTGGTTTGACGAGTGAATTTTTTTCTTCCTATTTCAGGTACGTTAGCGTTTTGGTCGAATTGACGAAAGTCGAAGGCACCAAGCACGGCTCGTTGATCGCCGATCAAATGTTGGACGTCGCCGTGCGCGTTCATTCCATTCGTCACTTCGCCGTGTCGCAAATGGCGCTGCTGATCGAAAACGCCCATCTATTGCTCAACGGCAGCGTGCAACATCGAAGCAACATGTGCGAAGTTCTCTACGCCGCCGCTTGGATTTGCGGCGAATACGCCGAGTAATTGGTTTTTTGAGAAACTGCTAGTAAATAAAAATAGCCATTGTTGTCAATGGGCACTATGCTTCCTACTATATAGTCCCTGTGCTTTGTAGACGCTGGGCAACTATTGCCATGTAGACAATTATAGTCAACTACATTCATTAGGTAACTATAGTCGCAAGCTGCTGTCGCTCGAACTTCGATGACCATCAAACCTGCGACCCTTAGACTCGAAGCGATGATAGGTTCTTGTAATTAGCAGCCGCTGAATTTTTTGTAGACATGTGAGAAATCCGCAGGCCGTTCTTGAATCTTTACTCCGAACGAAAATTAATATGATGCCCGGTCATATCCAAAGCGTTTTCATTCAAAACATCGGTGAGTTGATTCGACAGGAATCAGGTTCGAGGCTTTTTTCAATCAGTTTTTTGTTTTTCTTTTCAGCAAAGATTTACGCCAGTTTACTGAACGAAGCCGAGAAGGACGACGATTGGGATCGTGTTTACAGTTTGGACAATTTAATGATCAGCAAAATGCCAGTTTTCGAGCAAAGTGATTGTTTAGAAGCGCAAGAGAGAGTACATACCGGGCATTTTTTGGAAACGAAAATTCTGATGGAAAAATTCTGGCTTTGGTTTCAGGCTTGTACCGTGATGCAACTGACCAAAGAAATCGAACGGATTCACAAGAGTAACGAGAAAGTCGGCGATGATCTAGTAATTTTGTACGATGGAGAACTCGGACCAGTAGCAGCCAAGGCGCAGAGAAAGGTTCCTGTACCTGCTGAGTGAGTTAATTTTCAAGCTAATTAATGAACTGGCTGCAGTAGTTATGTAGCTAGTCAAGTTAGGTACCTTGAAATTTTGATAAGACGATTGCTGACTTGCTTCAATGTCCTTAAACTAGTAAATCGGTTTGCCTGTTTAGTTTGGATTTGGAATCGTGGATCAATGAACCGCCACCGCCCGAGGAATCGAGCAGCGAAAGCGAACCCGAACCAACGGCTCCTCAACGACCGGGTCGACTTAGCGTTTTTGCCAATTCTGAAAATCCTGAAGCAAGCAAAGAATCGAAACGAAAAGAACCCACGGAAAGGGAATTAAAAGATGTAACGCGAAAAGGACACGCAACAAGCATTTTTCGTTACATTTTGTTCACTGTCTAGATGAGAGAAGCTCGAAAAGCCGAAGTTGACAACAATCCTCATTATTTGAAGTTCGGAGCCAATCCACCCGCCGGCGCTGCGACGACGACCCCCAGGAAACGAGGCAGCGACGCAACCTTGGTTCGAAATTCGTCCGTCGATTCGTCCAAGAATCCCGAAATTGTTCCGATTGAACTACAAAGTCCGTTGGAAATTCCTGGTAAGTCGACTTCGAAAACAAATTTTCCCTATGTCCAGTTTCTTATCGCTCACCTTTCAGGAATCGTCGGCCTGGATAAATACATTGAACAACAAGAGAAAACGATGTTGTGGAAAAATGCCAAAAAAGAAAAACGGGGTAAAGGAAAGAAAAAGTCATCGAAGCGAAGGGGCGCGAAAAACAACGACAACGAATCCACTGACGACGAACATCAAGTGGTCGTCCACGACGTTAATAGAGACGCCGGCGATATGCCGGAAGGCGCCAAATCCACCGACGAAGACGAGCCATCGCGCAAAACCGATCCGTATCGTGCACTGGACATGAACTTGGACGAGTAAAAAACTAATTTCTTGTCGTTCGGAGTCTTCATAACAGTCCTAGAATGTTAATAACAAAGACCAGCGAGTCACTACAGTTGGTTATCTAGGTCAGTTGCCTGTTTACTACAGTTGCCACTGATTGTCCAGCGACTACCTGGTTATACATATCTGAATATCTGTGTCTGAGCGATTATTGAATCTCCCTATCTTGAAATTTCTGCTTTCCCTTAATGGCTTGACACTTTTTAGGCCTTTGCGAGCCGATGAACGTTTGCCCGTACTTCACCATCGCGTCGTGTCGCCTCAGTTCGAAAAAATGGACGCTACGCCGACGACGCCCGGTGAGAAGAAAGTTTCGGCCAAAAAGAAAAAGAAGGGTACGTCGAAGGATTTGGTTGAACCGAAAGAGAAAGAAAAGAAAAAGAAAAAGTCGACGAAAAACAAAATCGGCGCCGTGGCAGTCGACGAAACGACGCGCGACGTCGATGTTATGAAGAACGACGCGAAATCGGCGGACGATTTCGACATGTGGCTTACCGACGACAAACCTACAGTAACCCACCAACCGATAGTGATAACGGAATTCGTGACGACTCCTGAAAACGGAATCAAAGAACCCATGGAGAATGGTCCTAAAGAACCGACGGTTACCAAAAAAGTTTGAAACTTTTCTGTAGCTGCGTTTGTCTTTGTGTCGTACCTATTTTGAAACATATGGCATTTTCTAGAAATCGAGCAAGAAAGAACCGAAAAGCTCGAAATCAAGCGGCGGATCGGGCAAAAAGGAGAAACGTGAAAAACGGCCGAGTCAAAGTTCGAATTCGTTGCTCGTCGACGCCTCGTCGGACGGCGATCATTTGCGAGTCATCGACCGAGCCGATTATGAAGAAACGTCAGGACTTTGTACGCCTAGTCAGCAGGACGGTCTGCTGTTGAACTCCGCCGATCCCATGAGATTACAGTCGCAATCGCCCGCGCCTTCGGCGCCAGCAACGCCCGACTTGAACACTTACAGATGCCTGGCCGAAAATCAGCATTTAAAACTAGTAAGTCGTCGACAAGAACAAACTTTATAGTTGTTTTTTTATCCATTTTTGTTCTTTATAGACTTACGAAACTCGCGTTAACTCATCGGACACTAATCATTTGGCTGTTAATATTATTTTCACTAATTTAACCGATAATCAATTAACAAAAATGGACTTCAGCGTGCTCGATTCGTTGAACGTGAAATTTATGAAAGGGGTAAACGTCAGTGTCCTGAAACTGCTCCTGCGCCTCTTATTGGCACTTGGAAACAAATTTTTGGTGCTTGCCGATCAATTTTGCTTATTGTTGAACTTTACAGGATGCCGCTAGTGAAAGCGTCGTCGTGCCGTTCGTTTTGCCTCCTCAATCGAATAACGAACACGAATTTAACTTTAACGTTCAGACGATTAATACGCCACAGAAACTTCGAGGAAATCTCACTTATATGTTAAAGGTTAGTTTTTTTAGTTTTGAGCACCCGTTTTCGTTTATCAAGTAACTTTTTTTGTTTTCTTTCAAGACAAAAGACGGAACTCATGGTGAAATGTTAGATTTTCAAATAAAAATTCCTTGCGTCAGTTTTACAGTTCCAGCAACGATCAGCAAGTGAAATAAACTTTTGAGTTCTCAATTTCTTTAAGAATTTTGTGTTTACGAGTCGTTTTTGTTTCAGAGATTCGTACGCCGATTTATTGTCGAGCGGCGAATTGTCGTCGAAGAATTCCGTTAGTTTCCCTTCGAACGA
The DNA here is from genome assembly GCA_034698125.1 of Prionchulus punctatus. NCBI lineage: Eukaryota > Metazoa > Nematoda > Enoplea > Mononchida > Mononchidae > Prionchulus > Prionchulus punctatus. The sequence continues at coordinate 8,794 of JAQGBA010000283.1, read as the reverse complement.
TTATAATTTTCAATTTTTATTGACGAAAATTTGTTTCGTTTCTCATTCGACGATCGTCGAACTCGCCGAATCGTCGGCGTCGCTGTATTGTCAAACTATTCAATCGCATCCAATTTGTTTACTAGTCAAACATCAAGTAAGTACCGCTAAGTATCTTAAGACATGAGATTGCAGTTCAGCAGTGGTTATAGTTCATCAGGCGCTATAGTTGATTAGTAGTTTCTCCCAGGCTTCAGTTCATCAGAGACTTTAGTGTGTTAAAGGATGTAGTTCATCAGAGACTCTGTTCATCGGGTACTATAGTTATTTAGAGACTGTAGTTCACCCGAGATTTTTGTTCTGTACCTATTATAATAAATAGAACCGTTGATTATTTGCAACAATAGTTTGACTTTTTTTACAGGAAAACATTGCTATCGTCGATGGAAAATCTTCGGACGCTCAGTTATTGTTGTACGTTTTGCAAGAGATTCGTGATACTTTCGTTTCATCTCCTTAAACTGTCCTGGCGAATGAACTATCGAGGTCTACTCCGACTCAATGAATAATATTATTCTATGAACTTTCGAATCTCGACTTCCCACGTCGCTGTTACAACAATTCGAATTTTGTTTGATTTTTCAAATTTATAGTTTCGTTTCGCGTTTTGGTGCGTTTGAAATATAGTTCGAGGAGATTTTTTGTTTGTTTATTTTTCATGTGAGTTACGTGTTATTTATTATTCATTCAAGAAGACTCTTGGGTCGGTTGAAAGTTTTTATTTGATTAACTTTTTTTGTTAATTATACACAACATTCCTTACCTTTTATTGTTTGCGTGCGCTTGCTAAAATTTGATAAACGTGTCGTTTTCGTGTTTACATTTGTTTGTTTTTTTATTTCATTTAAAATTTACGGGACCGTTCGTCTGTTGTTGTTTTTTCTCTCGTTTGGTTTTTTTGTGAACTGTCTCATGCACTTCGAGAGCCATTTTTTGTTATTTTCGGTCGTTTTCGGTCATTCGTTCGTTTCGATGAAAATAATTACAAAAAAAACAAATTACTATTTCTTCATAGATACTTTTATTTTATTATTGTGTATATACGTTAGTAAATTATTTGTACTAACTTGTGCATGAGCATCTCGAGTCACGTGATCGTGAAGTTACACATCGCCATCATTTGCCAACTTACGACTACAGATTTATATTGTCTATACACATATCTACATAGGTACTATAGTTGTCTAGGTGAAACATAGTTGTCCAGTGACTATAGTTGACTTGATTCGACTTCGGTTGTGGAGATAGTTGATTGGTGGGTGATATTAGTTGAAGACGACTGGAGTTGTCCGGTTGCTGTGGTTGACTCACTACTATAGTTGCCGTGTGACTTCCTTTGCCTAGTAGTGTGCTGAATTCTCTGAGCTACAATAGTCGCGAAGTCGCCGAAATATCGATTTTAATGATTTGGTGCCGCAAAAAACAAAAATTTAGTTATAAAATTAAACTGGTAAATACAGCAACAACGCAAAAACACGCACTAAACTGTACGGAAGTGGATGCGGCGTTTGGAAGACTGATGCTCAGGTAATTTATATCCGAATAACCGAACGAACCGCTGCCCACGGCTGCGAAACCTTGTTGAAGAAATTGCGCGGGAACTTTATACGACGACAGTGCCGCAACGCCGTCGATCGTCGCTGACAAGGAATCATTCTGAAAGGCGACAGTGTATATGTTTATAAACGTGGCAAATTGGATGGTTCGAGAGAAGTCGTGATTTACTTTGACGCTCAGGCTAATGGTGTACCATTGGTTATGATTCATCACTCCGTTAGCCATCGATCCGGCTGAGAGCACATTCAAACCAGCTAAAAGTGACAACTATAGTTCCTTGTAATTAAGTCACTAGGAACAAAATATGTTTCACAAATGGTACACCCCTGGTACGCAACGTGTCTCGCAGGTACATCAAGGCTTGGACATCACTGGTCTATCACAAGGTACAGCAATGGTATATCCTGCTAAACCGCTGACAGACAACTTGTAATTTCGGATGCTGATAGTGGTAACTATGGCGTGATAATGGCTGGCATCATACAACTTGCTTACTTATATCAGTTGTGATACGATAGGTGGACAATGTTTTGTTCAACCATAAGAACAACCCTTTAGCATCGTACAAATCGCAATTTGTCGTTCGCACTTGTACAGCGACGAAAACGCTGTCGGTGCCGTTCACATCGGGAATTCTTACTGTAGCTGTCACTTGTAAATCAGACCTGAATAACGTAAATTATTATAGGTGCTGAATATGTCATCGATTGCGTACTGAACTCGTTCATTTATGCCCCACAACCACATACTCAAATAGAGTACAGTAAAAACGACTTGCAGGTACGATTTTGAACTACTCTCATTTTCCAAAACGGTCCCCCCCGCATTAGTATCTTTATCACACCGGTGGGTCATTTTGTGAAGCGGGGGTATTTAAAATTGTGTTCTGTAACTGTTCTGTAACTGTTCTCAACTGTGTGTAATATTGAACACAACTATAGTTCATCACCATGTAATATCGCCGAGTAACGCCAGCGGAATGACGTTCGCTTGACACCAAGTCACGGGTCTTGAAAGCACGGTTTGCCGAACGATTTTTGATTTATTGTCACTGTCTGCGACTATTTCCCACGATCCAACTTGAGGAGTCAAATAGAATGGTTCGTCGCTTTCGCTGTAGCCTAAACGAGTCAAAAGAGAAAACGTTCAATTTCAGAGTTTTCAAAATGAGAGCGAGTGAGGTTCACTTTGAAAGTTGTCTTCGTACGGTAATGGAAATGAACCACTCTCGGGAATGCTATCGAATTGTCCGTGTTTGCCCGATTGCAATGTGGTAAGCGTGTAGACACTGTCAACGGATAGATTCAATGTCAACATACCGTTTAGTACCTGCGCATCAAAACGTGGACTGTCGTCAGAAAAGCACGTTTTTCGTTTTATTCCTTACTGTTATTTCTCCTTCGTTTTCAAATATAGTACTCTTTGTTCCGTCGAACTTCAGCGACGTCTTCCACAAGGTTACAGTCAAGTTACCACTCTAAACAAGTTCTTTGCTTTCGCAGTGGTCGTCAAGATAATGAAAACGTTACTTACGAAGGAACCGCCAAACTGAAAGGTAGCAGTTTGCTGAGCGACATTGTACGGTGGCAACCCCGGACGAATGCATATCGAATGATCGTGTGTCTAAAAACTTTGCATTAATACCGCCTGAGACCGGTCCACAAAACTACAGTATACCATAGTTTCGATAATTAACGTCAAATCTTTCCCATCGGGGCTAATAAGGGTTACGTAAGAGCCACCTTCGTTTAACAGACCCACTCCCGAATCGTGTTTCAAATAAGTCCATCCAATCTCCGTGAATTGAGTGGTATGAGCTGAAAAATGGTTGTAAAATTTACTTTAGCAGTTCATTTCTTATTTCACAACAAAGTTTTCAACAGATACCGCTTATCCAAATTGGATTTTTCACTTCGTAATATCCGCTGAAAGGTTGAATGGCCGTCATTAGTCCGTCGTCTTGGTAGGGCAATCCATCGTAATAACTGGCAATCAGGTTCCATGCAGTGGTGCTACAGTAAGCCAAGATAAGTATGTTAATAACAAGGACCGCTGGCCGAAATTTTACCTGGTCATGTATCCGTTGACATAATTTTGATTCAATATCTGAAACATATTTAAATCTCGTGAACCGAAAAACGAATATGAATACGAATTCAAACGTTTTACTCTGGCCCAGCAACCAGCTCCAACGTCGTCGTTATAGGTACTGTAATCCTCGGACGACCATAACAACTTTTGACTGTCTATGGCGTCTTGATCTGATACCGTGCCTGGATAATGTACCCTAATAATATGGCATAAAATATTGGATGTTTTCAGACGGATTTGAAAAATGCTCACCCGAAAGCATAAACGGCATCATAAACTGTTTTATTTTTAGATAATCGATTCCAATCTTCATACGACGTGTCGCAAGCTACAATCTGAACGTCTTTGGACAAATCGTTTTGATTCAAAGCATTTCTTAAGGTAAGGAGATAATCGAAATCGCAATATCTTTCATTCCAAATCTGTGAAAATCAAACGAAGAATTGGTCTAATCTGTTGACTCTTTACGGTAGGCATCAGACACCAAAGATAACTTTCTCAGGACACTTTTTTTGTTTTCTGTTACAATTGAGATTGATTTACTCGATTTACCCCGATATAGTCGATTGTCAAATTGTGCTGTTTCTTCGCTCCCAATATCCAATTCACTGTGTACATGGCTGTCTTAGCGTTGTTGTAATACGGGCTTTTCTGCGAGGCGGTCGGATCTCCTAACCAATGGGGCCACGCCCAGGATAATCCCCAAAGCTTAATATTTGGATTTCGCTGCAACATATAAAAAATGCTTGCAGACTGTGCTGCAACCACAACGAATAAAAGTAACTGCTTTCGCTTCTTGCATCAGCCACCACTCGTATCCTCTGTTGTAATTTTGCTCCCATTCTTCATGCATATGCGACGCTTCTGTGCCATCTAAAAACAAATTTCTAAACGTTGATCTTCAACTTTCCGACTGGTTCTTGCGATCAACCTGTGCTTTGATCATCGCCACCGATTTCCACTTTCAAAATTTGCAACGCTGCGCCGAAGTCGGGCTACAGTAAGAAAAAAACCGATGATAGATCAAGAAAAGTTGCACGAGCCAGAAGAATTCAGGTTCTACTTTGAAAAGATAATCTAGGATTTGGCTCCTTTGCGGTTCTGGATAGTTGATGAGTAGTTTCGAAGTCGCCAATAGAAAAAAATAGCAAAGTTTTAGACTGACAAGTTGCATAACCTACAATATGGCAAACATACCCCACCGCCACTAAGTCCTCCAATGCCGTCGAACTTTCTGTCGACTCCACCTTCATCTGTAACATTGTAGATGTTGTCGCACGAAACTACAGGAATCCATGAAATCAAAACAAGAAAAGTGCAAATTAATTTATTATTTCTCATCTTTTGCAACTTGTTGCGACCTCTCGAAACATTAATCTGGGCGACAGTGAGAGTTTGTGACTTCACTTGTTTTGTTTGCTGTTTATCAATTTGTCAACAGTGCTGATTTCATTAGTTGATCGCCCGTTACAACCTTGTAGTAGGTAGTTGCACTTTTGGCTTACATTGTAATTTTCCATAAGTCGGTAATTTTGTTATTATCAGTCAAAGGGGTCAAATTTGTTAAATGTTAGCCGACGAAAACAAAAATACCAACGATGGGTGACTTTAACGGCAGATATAAATCTGGGGCGAGCGACTTCTTAGGTCTCAACACAATCAATGATTTATTACGAAGTGTATTAGATAACTTTAACGATATTGCTTCAACAGCAAGAATACTTTATTGCAAGTCTGATTTTGACAGCGGACACAAGCGTTAAATTAAAGAAAGACATTTTTACAATTAAAAAAGCAAAAAATTAATCGGGAATTTTCAACAGTAGGTACTGCAAATCTGAGTATCCGTAAGAGCCACTTCCGACAGCTGCGAATCCTTTTGAATATTTTCGGTGGTCAGAGTAATTGAAGCTTGTACAATCCCATCGACTGACGCTTGAAGCGCAAGATTCTGAAGAAAAATACAACTAATATTAACCCTTAATTGGTGACGTTGGGGTCCAAAAGTACCCCAGTCGTTGTTTTTCATGCTTATTGGTTCCTTCCGATATTGTAAGCATATAATTTTTTCCTATCCTCAAAAAGGATGGTTCTAAATGCAGTGAACATATATACTTTTTCCAAAAATATTTCGAACATCCTAAAATGGCGTGATTACGCTCAGAATGATCGATAGAGGATGCTTTAAAATATTTTCAAAAATGAATATTCTTCGATTTAAAGAATTTCTAAACATCTTTGCAAGGAAATCTATCAAATTAAAGGATGAATATTCAATAAAATAAAAAAATAAACTAAATAAAGTAAATAAACTTACATTCTTTATTCTAATTCTCATTCTCATTCCTCAATGATACAAACAATGATGATGCACAAGAGATTCCAAGTACAGCAAGAGAAATTATAAACAAATCGAGTTGAATCCTTAAACAATTTCCCCCTTTCAAAACAATTCAATTTTAAAATTCTTTAAAAAATTCAAAAAATTCTCTTTTTTGCGTCTGCGCATCATTCCCATAAGCATGCGCAGAACATGGGGTACAAAAATACCCCACGTCACCAGTTAAGTTACAAAAACAAGCGTCACCAATTAAGGGTTAAGGTAATGTGTGATTAATATCCGACCATTCACTTTGACTTGAAGATTCAACGTGTACCATTCATCTTGTTGCACTTGGAAGCCGATGAAACCAGTGTCCAAGATGTGCAATGAACTAATAAAACAAAAAAAGTACTAGAGCTCCATTTAATGGGTTAAGTTGTCGTTGCTTTCGGTCATTACCGATGTTTCGCGTCACTTGATAGGTTGACAATTTTTGATTTACCCAAAAGAATATTCCACTGGTTGAATATAGTTGGCACCCTGGCCATTGAATTTGTACAATACAACACTGTCGGTGCCGTTTATGCTTGGTATCCTTAATATTGTCGTGATATCGATGTCAGTCCTAAACAAAACACCTTTCAAAAAACATGACACGTATGTGCATTTTTCAATGATCAATTTGTGTGTCTCCGATAATAGCAAAGGGGTAAGGATTTGATCCGCACCAGGACACAGGCGGGGCTTGGACAGTCTGCCTGGCATCAGTAATCGATCGAACGAACCGACTTGAGGCGTAAAGTAATCAGGCTCCTGGCTCATCGTATAATTTAAAAAACGCTTTGTGCAAATATTACAGCGGCTAAAAAATGTTTCGTAAAAAAGTTAGAAACTTATTTTGAAAGTTATCTTCGTACGGCAAAGGAAATGAACTTGGACAGAAATATCAACAAAATCGTCATGATTTCCACCTTTTATTGTAGTCAAAGCGTACATACTGTCTAGAACCAGGTCTATGGTAAGTTCACTATTGATCACCTGCGAATCGTACGTACAGTACATGTAGCTTGAAAAAGTTTCTATCAAATTACTTGCACTAATCCCATAGGCAGGAATGCTGCGCTTGTAGAACCACCAAACCATAGGTGACTTTTCCAAAGCCAAAGATTTGTATTTTGCCCTTAAAGAAGAACAAAGCTGCTTGCAAAAACTATTTCAAGCTCATAAATGAGTTTAAAAGTTTTACGAAATTGCCTCCCAATTTAAACGTATAGAAGTTTGATTTGTACATTGTAGTACGGCAATGGCGGCCGGATGCAAATCGAATGGTCGTGTGTCTAAGTTTCATAAGGGTTCAATATGACACAATTCGAGTTTGACCATCAGTTTGAGGTACCATGGTTTCAATTATTAATGTCAACTGGCTTGAATCGGTGCTTGTTAACGTAACGTAGGATCCACCGTTGTCTAAAGACCAACACCCGAATTATGTTTCAAATATTTCCAACCAATTTCGGAAAACTGCGTAGTGCGAGCTAAAATAAAAATATGAAATAGTAAGTGCTGTTCTGGAGGCGACATTGATTCCCATGATGGGCGAGTGGTGGAATTTGATTTATAACCAGTTATTTTAGCCGCAGTTTACCAGTGATGCATATGGGATTGTTGACTTCGTAATAGCTGCTCCATGGTTGAACGGATGTCATGAGACTGTCTTCCTGGTGCACTAGTCCGATGTAATAACTGGCACTAGATTCCATGCTGTTGTGCTTGTCATGTAGCCGTTGACATAATTTTGATTTAATGTCTTCTGAAAATGCGCGTCACAATTCAATTAGTAATTAGAAAATTGTTAGAAAATATTCTTGCTCTAGCCCAGCATTCTGCACCAGCGATCGTAAGTGCTGTAATCTTCTGATTACCAAAGCGTTTTGTTGCTTTTGATAGCCAGCTTTGGAGCAATGGTTCCCGGATAATGAACACTGAATAATAACAAATTAAATAGTACAGCTGCTGAAATTCACTCATTAGAAATGAAATCGTTCTGCTTTTTATACCCGTAAGCATAAATTGCATCCATGACTGTCGCATTGACAAACATACGTGCGAAATCCAAAAATTGAAAATCATCACAGGCCACAATTTAAACATTTCTCGTCAGATTGCATTCATCTAAGGCTTTCCGTAACGTAAGGATATACTCAAAATTGCACACTTGCTCGTTCCAAATCTGAAGAATATATTGGAAACAGGGATGTTTTTAATTTCAACAAGACTGAACTACATGAAAATAGTAATCTGGGTAATTTGTTATGTAAAATGTAAAATTAAAAATAGTCAGAAACGTTGCTAATCGTTTAAAATATGAGTTTCCGTAACATCTTAATGAAGGCTGTTTCTACAATTTCTCTTATCGGTTTCCGAGAATAAGTTGTTTGTTTAACCATTGTTCACAAACGTTTTTTCTTTATAGCACGTTATTACCGTAATTATTTGAATAAACCGCGCCCTTGAATAGACCGCGCACCAAAAAAAGTGTTGAATTAATAGACCGGGAGCGGTCTATTCAAAAGATTACGGTATGTTAACCTGCGTAGTGATTATAACGTAGGTTTTCAAGTTTGAATAGAAATTTTTTGAATCAGCTAATTCCTGTCTTTTATGTCCGCAAGGTTCAGCTGACTTGATAAAACCTACTGTACCTTTCTACAGATAGTCGCGAAATGATGTGGGACAAATTCAAAATTGAATTGCGCGCGAACAAATTAGGTTTCAAATGAGAAA
>JAQGBA010000282.1:0-44498 GCA_034698125.1 Prionchulus punctatus | reverse complement strand
TCAGATTCATTTTGCTTAGGACTGATCATTAGTATGAATAGCGATGTTCTGAGTATGGATTCAAGTTCCTTATTTGAATTATGAATTCAAAAATTTTTATTTGGTATTTGACTTGCTACCGAAAAGTTTCGAGACGCAGGTGTTAATCAAAAACGCTGTTCAGGACGCGGTAGAAAACGACGGCATTGCTGGACTATAAAAGTACATAAAGTAGAATACAAAGACAACTTTCCATAGACAGACAATTTCAAAAGAGTTATTTATTCTTGGAGGAGGTCAATGTATTGTTTTAGAGAGGAAAACTGCCCAGTGACATACGAACATTGTCAAGTTTACGTTACTTGCGGTATTGTTTGCATGTGCTACACGCAAGTGAAAAATCTGTTGAAAGAGGCTGGCCGCATGGAAGTCTGAAGAAATGCGTCAGTGAATGATTCAAAACTGCTTCGTTCGAATTGATCGAAGTCATGATAGATGTTGGCGCAGCGGCAAACAACGCGAAGAAAGGTTTCGAATTACCAAAATTACAGGTGTTGATTCTGGTTGAACATAAATAACATCATGCAACGGGGAGGGGCGTTTGAGAACGGTGACTATGACAAGGTTAGAGGGGAGGGTGATAAAAAGTAAGTGGATATCATTTACCGTAAAGCGTTAAAAATCTGAAAGTGTTAAGTGTAATGAATAATTTTTGATGACAGGATGAAAGTTTGTTACAGCTTGCTAAAAACTGTATTTTTTCGCCAAAGCTCAAAACATTTGCTAGGGGGCAAACCCCAAACCCCCACCAGATTGCTACTGCTCTCTGAACAAGCGATTTTATGAGGTACTGTATGGATCACAACTTCACAGAGGAACGAAGTTCGACAGGGGGAGTGGGGTGGGGTCTAAAAATTTTGCACGATATCATTGTGTAAGGACTCGTACTACTTGTTATGTAAAAAATCCAAAGTTCATTGATCACCTTTCGAAAAGGTATCCTTGTTCGCGTGCAAAGTATCATTGGAACATACTGTATCAATTTAGGGTCAAGTATCGGTGTTGCTGGTAGTGTAATTTCCATTGTTGGATTAGCAGCTGCTGTACCTACCGCCGGTATTTCGACAATTTTAACGTTTAGCGGTCTCGGCATTGCCTTGGCGGGTGGATTTACTGCTTCAGGGGCATCAATTTTAGAACTCGTCAAAGACTCCCTGAATAAGAAAGACGTATTCAATTTTTACTATCATATTCTAACGTCTGACCTCTCATCGACGCTTCTTTTCTTGTTGATTAATTTAATTATCAAAATTTTTGATTTCCAGATCGAACGATGCTCAAAATGTTACAACGAAAATATAATTAGGATGCTGTTGGAATTTAGCGAAATGCAACGACTCGTTGAAAAATCGGGCAACGTTTCTTGTTGTAAACCATTTTGGAAAGGCACAGCTATGCGTTCATAGTTGAATTGATCAAAGCTGGAAAAGTGGTAAAAACAGCCGTTTCCATTGCTCAAGGTGATGGATTGGATGATCCAATTTGGATCACGCCATGTCAGCGATCGATAAATGATATCAATTTGCAGTAAACCTGCAAGTTTTTTGTTTTGTTTCAGTGCGTAAATTGGAAAATTTTTTTGTTATCGTCGATCATGATTTGTTTTTGGTTGCAAATTTTTGATTTAATTCAATTTTTTCATGATGAATCGATGATAAGACTGTATTATTGCATATTTTACTTCGATGCCTTAGCAGAATTAGTTTTATTTCAAAAATTGTTCCTTTTAATTCAATGCGTCACGAGTAGTACAAAATATTTGTCGCAGTTTTTAAAAATTTTCTTGGCAATGTACACACATAATCGGAAAGTTTTTAAATAGAAATTGGAAAGCAAATTCGTTTATTCGGTTCAAATTTATCAATGATTCAAGGCAATGTAGTTGTTTACCAACCAAAGTTCCAGACATAAAAAACTATCCATATTTATGTTATTATTAATAATGAACAATAATAATAATGTTTGTGACAGAAAAAACAAACATGAATTGCATGCATGCAGATCATTTCTATTTCAATGAACTCTTCAGTCTTCGCTCGGAGAACTTGAAATATCAAGTCTCTTCCCCTTTCGAGTGAGCATTTGTTTTCAAATTAACTTATTCGTCCACGATTTATTACAAAACCGACTTTGGAATCAAACTATACAATCCATCGTCAACGTGTGTTGAACAGTACCATCAGGCGACACAAACTTGACAAACTTATAAACACGCCTAAGGTCAGGACGAATATTGCCACCTGATCTAGTCCTCGTAACTCCTAATAACAATAATACAATTTTCCTATCTTTTAAAATTTGCGCACTGATCTTATAAAAGGAACGGCAGACAAAACGTATGCTGTTCAATTCGTCGTTTGACAAAAATAACATAATTTTCAACAAAATCTCTGTCGGCATAGGCATCAGTCCATTGTTTCATGCCGCAAACTCATAATTGTCACATTTGATGTATACTCAGTCAACTGGTTTACTAGACATTGATGTGCAGGTTTTATTGTTTTAAGACAATATGTGCAATATAAAATTAAACGTTGTACAAGTCATCTTGCGCAAGTTCGTCAGAATCAAGGGCCGTTGCGCAATGGCACACTGTCGCAAGTCTTTCGTGTCGAGATCCAAATGCAGCTTAACATGAGACATGAACACATTTAAATTGCCACTCTTTTACTATAATTTGATCCGCAGGTACTTACTGCAAAACATACATCGACTCACGTGCTTACACCAGCCAATCAGAATGGTCGTTGCGCACGCGCCACCTATCGAAACTTATATAAGCCAGCGACCGGCTCGAACTCACCGTTGGCCTTAGGGCAGCCGTCCAGTGAGGTCACTCGACTGTTTTTAAGGTACTGTAGGTTCACCAGTCGATCTACGGTACCAAGAGCGGGGTACTGCTAGACCGTCCTTAAAGGTCATACCTGAAGGGTGTGACCTTTTAAGGTACGGACGACCCTCCTGTCCCTGGGGGCCACCTTAGGCTTGGCTATACTTTAACACTGGCTATCCTTATCCACTGCCCCCCCCCCAGATGCCCTGGCTTACTACTGATGTCTGCAAGCGGAAGTCTGCAATTTGTAATATGCAAACATTGGAAATCTACAATTTGTAGTCTGCAATTTTAAGTCCGCAAGTGGAAGTCGACAAATCGCAACCTGCAATTGGAAGTCTACAACTGGAAGTCTACAATAGAAGTCTGCAATTTTAACTTCGCAAGTGATCTGCAATTGTAAGTCTACAATTATAAGTCTACAATTTGGAGTCTGGAATTTGGAGTAAGCAAGTGGTAGTCGACAATTTGGAGTCATCAAGACTAAGTCTACAATTGTAAGTCTACAAGTGGAAGTCTATAATTGAAGTCTGCTAGAGGAAGTCTGCAATTTTGAAGTGTGCAAGAACGTCTACAATTTGTCTACACTTGCGGAAGTCTGCAACTGAAAGTGTACAATTTGAGTCTGCATTCTGTTTTTGACTACAACCTGTACCAAGAAAGCAAATTTTGAAACCGAAATTAATTAGAAACTGGAATTGCGAGTGCTTCTTCGAGAAGTGGTCGGACGGAGTTACCGTGATCCCAAGTAGCTGGATTGATTCTGTACAAAGGACGACCGTTTTTGTCGATGACGAACTTTTCGAAATTCCACGAAATATCGTCGGCTCTAATCACATCCCAGAACAAGTTTTCTTTCTTTCCAATTTTGTTTGTGGTCGGTGGGCACGAATCCTAAATCATGACAAATTCATCATAAAATTATAAAAATTGTTGCTTGAACGCAAAATGGCTGTTATACCTTCAAATATTGGTACATCGGATGAGCATTTTCACCATTAACAAGCAATTTTCCGTAAATATCGAAATTCGAATGAGGTTCGAAACCGACGCCCGGTCGGACGTATTTCAATCCGTTTAGAATTTCGCTGTTTTTTCCAGGTTCTTGCAACAGGAACTGGTTGCAAGGAAATCCAGCAACGCGAAGTCCTCGATTTGCGTATTGGCTCGAGAGATTGTTCAAATCCAAATATTGCGAAGTGAAACCTGAAACGGGCGCAAATTAGCATTAGCCAGCGACGTTTCGCGTATGAAAAACTGCCGATTACCGCAAAAAGTTGCAACGTTCAGCAATAAAAGCACATTTCCTTTGTATTTCGACATCGAAACATTTTTCTCGTGTAAATCTTCCACCAGAAATTTGTGAACGGTCCCCGAAGCGCTATTGCATTTTGATATTCCATTATCCGACTGGCTAAGTGCTGTTTGATAAAACACAGTCAACGTGAAAATTATACGAAATATTTTCATGTTTTCAACTAAAAAAATACTAAGTCTACCACTTGAGCCGCTGTAACAAGCTAGTTATTATTTCAGATGCTTTCGGAAAAGGGTTGAAAAGCTTTTTGTTGGGGAATGTGTGGGCGTAGCTTGCTATTAATCCATCAAGTGAAACGCAATCCGTCTTCCGAATCATGACAACAATAAAACTTGAGAATGGCTGCAACATTTTTTAGTTGGGACAACGAAATCGTACACGGATCCATGGTCAGTAAAAGTCAATGGCTTCATCGCTGTAATATAAGTTAGTAAAATACCGTATTGTATAAGTCAGTGAAGTCCATGGCTGTATTGCGAGTCAGTCGAGTCAACGGCTGTATTGCAAGTCAGCAATGGCTGTAATGTAAGTCAGTGAAGTCAATGGTTGCATCGCAAGTTAGCAAAGTCGATCGCTGTACAGCAACTAGAAGAAATACAGTAGATTGATAAATAAGACAGTATCGTCAACAATACAGCAAAATGCGTGACTTTCTTTTGCTGATATCGTGCCTTTTTACGAAACTAGTCTATTAAATTATTTTAATTGATATACAAATTAAAAAACAAACAAAAAAAACTTGCTACAATTAAGATTTTTTTCGAAGAACAATGCTTTTCAAGCTACTGAATGCGCACCGGATTGTTCATATTTCGAGAAAAATGGGGGAGGGGGTGGGTTATGTAATTCTTCCGAAAATTCGAGGCGAGGGGGCCAATTTCGTTTCAATTTTGAGTAACGAAAATGATGTGTCACAATACAGTATGAATTCAATTGATCCACATGTACATAAGTTTTTAAACACCGTAAAACGCAAAAAATAGTGCCTGTCAAAGGTAAGCGAACATAAACGTATAAAACTTTCGCAAAAAGAAATTATATAATATAATAATTAAATTTATATTCATCTTTTTTCTCAATAAAATTTTGGTAAAAGCGGACCGTTGGGCCTCGGGGTATTTCCTTGGCCACCGCCGCTATTAACGTCACTGTTGGACGATTGCTGCGACTGCGACTGCAACTGCAACTGGTGCTGTTGATGTTGTTGATGTTGCAATTGTAGTTGCAGCTGTTGTTGCGACGGCGCATGCGCGGCCGACGCCGACGTCGATTGATGAGTTGATGATAATTGGGCGACGATTTCCGGCGGCGCGTAGTCCCGTAGGATTTTATTCTCTTTTTCGAGAGTTCCGACTTTTTTCTCCAGTTCGACTATGCGCACTTTCAGTACTTCCACTTCTTCGCGAACGGCGTACAGCAAGTGAGTCTTGACCAAATCCTGAAAAGCAAAAACAACTATAGTCACTGGTTAACTATAGCCGCTGGATAACTATAGACATTAGACGAGTATAGAAACTGGGAAACTGTAGGACAGTGGACAACTATAGTCGTTAATCAACGTGGTCGATGAATTCTTACCATAGCCTGCTCGATCTTGTTGTCAATGGCCACTAGGTTGGTATTACCCGACGACGACGACGTCGAACTGAAAAACATCGACAAATCGTAAGGAACTGCGAATATCTCTCGATTTCTCGTCATGAAATCCATTTTTGCTCTCTATAACGTCTATGTCCGAGCAAAAAAGTAGCACTGTCTAGCAAGTAAACGAGCAACGATTCGTTTTCGTTTCTTTCGTATAATTCGATTATCGTGCAAAACGAAATGAAATGTAGAAAAAAAACAATTTCAAAATGATCGGACGATCTCCCGGGCGAGACACATCGCAGTTACTAAGAAACGATCGCGAAGAACTTTTAAAGAAAAATCCTCGTCGAACAAACAACGATCTCTAACTCTCTTCTAAGAATATAATAGTTAGCTAGCTAACGAGCTAGCCGGGATTATAAAGTAAACTTTTCAATGGAGGTGAGTAAACTGGACAAATATTGAGTGAATGGCGTCTCAAAAAGTTAAAACTCCTCAAAAAGTTTTTAAACACTGCAAAATGGGTTGGGGAGGGGGAGGGATTAATTCTAAAAGAAGTAAGAAATCATTGTTGAAAGTGCGAAGTCAAACGCAAAAATGACAACTTATAATTCAAACTCCTACAACTTTTTCGCTCGACGCGCTACGTTTACGGCGCTAGACGAGGTCGTACCCCGTAAAATCGACTATAGGAGCTGAATGTACGAACAGCGAAGATTCGGACCATTCTTTGGGCATATGCAAATTCAAACCGAAGTCCAACATGCGAAACTGTCGAGCGCACGTAGCATCCATTTTAGCGCGTATCACAAATCTGCCAACTTCGGCTCGGCGTCCGACGAAAAATGCGTCGACAAATTCGACTAAACCAACTTTTCGAAGTTAAGATGTTGCTCGAAAATGGCTTTATCTCGCGCGACTCGCGCTTCGGCTAGCTAACAAACGAGCAACCGCGGGACTTTAGCTAGCTAGAAAAGAACCGGATCGCCTCTCGTTCGATAAAAAAAACGGCGGACCGAATCGTTTTTCGTTCCGACGAAGAGGCAACAATGAATGAGAAAGAATAGAGAGAAGACCGAAAACCAATTCGTTTTCTAGCTAGCTGGGAATTGGAAAGAAAAAACGCTCGTATGACGCAAAACATCAGTTTTAATAGGCGAAAAAACATTTCGGGAGGGATTTGAGAGTCGACCGAATGATCGGTGAAAGGGCCCGATTCGCGGCTAGCTAGCGAGCTTCATCGGTTTAAAAATCGTTTTTGGCCGGTAAAAAACAAATTTAAGGCACGAAATTGAAGTTGGGTTTGTTCGTTTTGGTCGAACACAAATTTCTTAACTTTTCTTAGGGAAAAAATGATGATTTCAAATTAATGCTACTTGTAGACTGTTTCGAACGTTATTTTTGTGTTTTCTTTTTGTTTTTTGCAAAGCTGTTTGTTAAATTATTTTAATTTATTTGAAATAATTACGATCGTGTTATCCTCGAAATAAAAAAACTTTGTCTGGAGATGCCTCAAATTGAATTGCTGTTTTTGAGACAGAAGCAAAAAATTGCTTTTCGATCGGTCGAAACGAGCAAAAAATGAAAACGAAGAGCAAACCGACTGGCTGAGTGGCGAAACGAAAACGAAAATTGCAAAAACGACAACGAATGTCATTCACGTGTAAATGTCGAAAGAGAGTGAAAAAAATTTCTCGTCGTCGATCGAGGTTCAACGAACGAACGACGGCGAGTTAAAAATGAAACAATGGATTGTCGAGTCGAAAGAAAAAAAGAAAAAAAGATTCATCGCTATCGAAAAGAATAAAAAACGGACAGAAATTACCAAAGAAACTGGTCGAACGAGCAAAAAATGAAAACGAATTTTTATAGACGGTGACGTCATCATTCTTAAAATGGAATGATAACCGTGTTATCCAAGACGGATAGTTTGTTCGCAAAGTCTGCAAAAACGGGCTAGGCCATTCCGAAGCCCGATTATGAACAAAATCGTTCTATTATTTGTCCGCGGGATTTGGTTTTAAAGGCGAAAACTAGTTTCTATCCGAAAAGCGAGAAAATCTCACAAAGATAAATGACAAAATCTCTCCGTCGAATGTTTACTTTGAATAAGAGCCATTCGTCGAAAACGAAATCATTCGGAAATAGTCACGAGAGTAGTCGAAACGAGCAAAAAGTTAAAATTGACGTGCAACTACAGTTAAAAATCAACTATAAATTTAGACCAACTACAAAGAACAGTTATACGGCAACTGTAAATGCAAATAAACTATAAATAAACGCATTCCGATCAACTATAATGGCGTTGAAATACAAATAATTTGCATCTTACCCGTCGAACGACGGATGCGAATGAACGGCCATCTTGTCGCCGATCTTGCCGAAAAGCGAGGCGCCGGATAAATCGACGTCCGACGACGACGACGGCGGAGGATATGCAAATATGTCGTGAGGCGAATTCGTGAAACTCGGCGGTCGATGTTGTTGAAAATTCGGATTCGATACGTTGCCGATGTTGTTGTTGTTGATCGGCACGAACGCCGACGACGGATGCAAATTCAAATTGGCCAAACTTTGTGCCTGTTGAAAATTGCTGTGATGATGTTGCTGCTGATGTAGATGATGTTGCTGGATGTTGCTGTGGTGCTGGTCATCGGCGATATTTTGCGGAAAAGGAGTACTGGCCGCTTGCGGGCCGGGCAAATTTTGAGCAAACTTCGAAGTTGATGAAGTCGTATTCATCAACGTCATCGCCGCCGACGACGCTGTCGTCGCAGTGGTCGCGGTGGCGGGCGATTCGTTTTCGGAAAATGCTGGTTCCGTATGATTTGCGACGAGAAATCCGCCTTCGTCGGCGACGACGGCGGCCATTCCGTGGTACGACGGACGTCCGCTGCTCGACCCCGAGCCTTGGCTAGGAATCGCGACGACGTCCGACTTGTTGACGAGCGACGGTGCTTGATCGTCGGTGTCCGTGCATATCCATCGGCCGCGTTTACACGGGCCCGTATTTATTTTAATGATATGAAATCTCGATTTTTGTTGTTCGACCACCGACGTCGACGTCGACGTCGACGCCGCCGCGCCGCCGGGCGTTTGCGCGCCGGTGGTCGAGTTTCGTCCGTTCGTGGTCGCCGCCGGCGTCATCAACGTCGAAATTTGGTGCTGACTAGTCGTTTGTTGGGCGACGGCGACGAACGACGGATGGCCGTCGGCGGTGGCGTTGGAAATTGGCGAAACGGGCGTCGGCGGAGGCGCCAACGTGCTTGAATTATTATAATCGTATTCTACGCCGGGCACATTTTGCAATCGAACGGGAATCATTCGGTAAAAAGTGTCGAAAACGTTGAAAAATATTTTCGTTTTCCTTGCTTCGTCGAGCGCACACGAAAAAAGAAAATTTAGCGATGAAATTCAACGTGATGTTGAAAATTGGTTTCGTTTTGATATAAGCAGATTGCTTTGAACCATAACATTTTGCAATTCGTAAGCAAATTACGAATCGTTGCCAACTACGAATAATCTTTAGGATTCAAATTTCAGTGCGAAAATAAAGTGAAATGAATATAGTCATTTCGCAACTAGAGTTGGAATCAAAGTACAGTAATCCTAAAGTTAAAAACTACAATCCGTAATCAAGTCTTAATTTCGAGGCATGAAGTATAATATAGACGACGGTGAGCTGTCTAACTATACGTTTGAAAATCAATACCTGAATTCGGATTGTAAATCTAAACTTAATGTTTACTGTACTTTCATTCCAGCTGTCGTTGTGAAACGGCTTTTAGATTAATTTATAACAACCAATAATTTCGAAATTTTAGTTCGTAAATTTTTGTATACTTTATTTTCGATTTGCAAGTTACGTCGAAAATTGCAATAAAACGCCTAATTTGACTGAATAAATGGGAATAATTTTAAAATTTTCGATTTCGTTTCTGTTTAAAATCAATTAAAAATGTACCAGGTGATTATTATACTTTTACCGAAGCGCAACGTTTCGTAACTGTTTTTTGCAAAAATTGGCGGAATTATTGTTCATTTTTTGTTTTTTTCTCGATTTTAGAAAATTATTATGCGTGGATTTACTGTAATTAATTGTAATATATTTAATTTAATTCCCATTGATCATTGATAACTCTTACATTGGATTTTAGCTGAATTTTTACTCGGAAAACATGAAAAATCATTGATTTTTATTCCAATTATCAAATATTTTGTTTTTTATCATCCAGTAGAGGAACTATGATTTGGTCTACGGGCGATGATCAACAACAATTGTAAATTTTTTCCTTTTGACAACTACTGTTGGAATAAATGGGTATTAATCGGAAAGTTAATATTTACAACCCGTCTTTAAATATTGATTTTAAGCATGCAGAATGACAGCGTTTTGACGCTGTGATCTGAAGTAACCGCAGTTTCCAAAATCAATATCTGAATTCATTGTAAATCTAAACTTTAGGATCAATTACTCAGTCCATCAGCAATTGTGAAAGAACTGCGGATGATCGAGGGCGATTTATAAATGCAACTAAAAGATCTGATTTGAAAATATGACATTTTGCTCCTATGGAGGAAACCTTTTTTTCATTCCGCGCCTGTTTTATTGTCCTGTAATGACAATTTTGGATGAAATAAAATTTCGAAATGAATTGCTTGCTGTTTTACGAATACATCTTGTTGCAAAAGTGTTGCTTGTTTTTCATCCGAAGGTTGTTATTTTTGCATATCGCTTGCTCACTTGCTAACTGTTCGGATTGGTACTTGTTTAGATTATTTTTTGTTTACCACCACCAGCTGGATAAAACTGGACGTTCTACAACAATTGAATAAAACATCGTACTCCGTAAGTATTCTCTTTTGTATTAATATTTGTTTAACATTGAATAGTATACATGAAGCTGAAGTCACGTAAGTTGTCAAAAACACAATTTTGAATTTCATCAAATATGATTTAACATCATTAGTATTGACTTGTTTGCGGATTTTTAGTACTTTGCTATCTTGCCCGACTATTCGCGAGTCTTTTTTCACAATTACATTTTGATTTATGAAATACCGAGGGAGGGTATTCTTTTTGTTAATGTCTATCGTTCGTTTCGAAAATACTTTTTAATTCATATAATCATCAAACGTTGCACACTGACAAAAAACCGATAAAAAAAAACAAAACTTATTACAGCGACACATCGTCAGCACCTTCGTCACATAAGCAGTATTCGTTTATAATAATAGTCGTCGATAGTTTGCGATTACTAACGTTATCGTCTGAAATATTGTTACGATTAAAGCGATGACTAATTTCATCGACGCCGCCGCCGATGACCGTCTCTTCATTGAACGATGCGGAACTAACGTTATTAATTACGATAGACTCATCATCATCGTTCGTTATTATCGCCGTGTAGTTGCATCTGATAATATTGGGGTTGTTATCGGCGCTACTTCGCGACCCGTAGTTATCTGTGGATGCGTCCGCGGTGTCGTCGGACCCGCGGTCGGCGGTCATCGGCCGTCGTTCTTCGTCGTCCGCCGCTGTAGAATGAAGAAATTTATCGTTGTTCTTGGAGATCCTTCGTCGTTTCTTATCAACCGATTCGTAGGCGGGACAGATTCCGTTGAGTTTCTGTCGTTTTTTCTTATCACCATTGATAAAAGATTTTTTGTCTTTCGGCGTCAGCACTGTGCTCGTACCGATGGTGGCGGCGTTCGATTTTAACGATTTTTTCTCGCTCATTCGTCGTCGCAGCAACGTCGTACTTTGAGTTATGTTTTTTACCATGGGAAACGTCTGCAGGAAAGTTTGTCGATAATCGGTCGAACACAAACAGAACACGTAGAAATTCAACGCGTGATTCGTAATTTCCAACAGGTTCGAAGTGGCTCGGAATAATATGAAACCGTACTGTTTTTTCGCCTCCTCCGATATGATCACTAAATTGATCGCCGCCGGCGTGTTGCAAACGAAGAACAATATGGCTATGCCGGCCAGCAATATTAATAAACTACGCTGTTCGCGAACGTTTTGATTTCCGGATGTTGTCAGTTTTTGACGTCGTTTGCGCACTTTTCTGAAAAACATGATATCAACAAATGGACCAAACAGCAGCTTAACTGTGTAGGGATAAAATCTGGACATCGTCCGTCCCGGGACATGTCGCCACCTATCAGCTACACTAGCGCCACCTATTCGTGTATCAACCATCTGTCGAACAGTTTTTTTAAACTAGCTTCACTCAGATTCCCGCCGGTAATTGGCGTCAGTTTCAAATGTCAAAAAAGTCCAGATTTCTTAATTTTCCCGTTGATAGTCGAGATCGATACAGTTTTTTATCATTCGAGTTTTTTTTCGCTCTCGAAACGTCCATTTTGCGAGTCAATTGCCAAAATGGCTTTTACATCAACGATGGCTCTCCGTCGATTTAACGATTATTATTAGAGGTCGTTTACGATGATATCCTGTATCAGGAAGTTCGTATTATCCGAGTGAAATGAGGCTTTTTTAATGCGAAGTCGTTGCGAAAAAGAAAATTGCACCATTTTGTAGCGTGGCTGACAACGGAAGCGATTGAAGCGGTAAAAATCTAATTGTTTAGAAATTGACCACTTTAACTATATTTTCGTTTCGGCTTAATGTTGCGACGTTTTCCTACGCGTTCCCAAGATGCAGTCTGTCGCGAGCAGAAAAAGATATTTCGTTAGACAGAAATGCAATTCGAACTTTCGCCGCAATTAGTTTCAGAAGTTCGTATATCGCAGACATTCCGAATCTAGTTAGGATATATTTAGAAATGAGAGATAAAAAAAAGCATGTAAAGTGTGTCCCCGAGCTTGCATTCGCTAAAATTGGCCGAGTCTTACTGTAAGTGTCGTAAGGAAAAAATGATACGTACCTGAATGTGAATATGATTTGCAAATTTAATACGGCCAAGATGACGATGGGCACGAACTTGAGCAACGTTTCCCTGGTCCATTTGTACGCCTTATAACTGTTGGTGGTCGAAAACGAATCGTCGTACCTGTCGGTCCAGTAAATATTTTCCGGACCCGTACTGTAGTTGCCGGCGGTACCGTTAGCCCGGGGCGTTTTGGGCTCGACTTTCATTTGCCAACACATGGGAATGTACAGAAGGAAAGGTACGAGATACGCGCAAAATATTAGCGCGCCCGCTCTCCTGGGCGTGTTCCATTCGCGGAACAACATCGGCCAACATATGGAAATGTACCGCTCGATGGTCAGCGCAACAACGGTCAAAATGCCGGCGCTGATTGAAGTGTTTATTAACGGAAGCATCAAGTGAGCCCTGTACCAGGCGGCTCCGTAATCGCCCATGATCGAATCGTAGTGATGGGCCTTGAGAATTTCGAAAAATACGAACACCAAAACGAAGCACATGCATAATAAATCGGCGATGCCCAAAGCTCTCAGATACATGTACGAAACGGCCTTGAGCCTGGGATTAGCCAGCGTGATTAAATTAGCCACGTTGCCTAAAAGTCCCACGACGGCCACCGTCGGCATAATGTAACAATAAGCAGCTAAGTTGACGGCCATTCCGAATTTTTTCTGCCCGTCATCCGAGCTAATGCTTTCCGTAACTGATAATCCGTCCGTTACGTTCATCGTATAATTAATCACGTTTAACATTCGAGTACCAACCATAGGTGGACGCTAGTTTTACCGTACTGATGCTAATGATCACCGAGGAAACGAAACGGTGGAGTCGACTTCTGCGAAAAAAGATAACAACATGGCGAGCAATTCTCGAAATAAAAAACTAGCTTCATCGAAAAAAAGGCTTTTCCTTTCATCTCATTCTTCTTTTTTTTCCTTCAATCTAATCATTCTTATGGTAATCAACTTATGCCATAGTCGTAATACATACAACAACAAATGCATTCGAACGTCGGATGATGATAAAGAGAATTGCTAAATAATCATTTACATTTCGTTATCATCTTTGCGAATTGAATTAACGAGGGTTCGAAGCGAGAAGTGTAGCCGACTGATCGACAACTACTGTACGGCCTGTTCAGTGGTCGGTCTCTAAAATTCCGATGTTTGCCGACGGATGGTGGGATAAAGGCCCGAGCCCGCCGTCCCGAAGGTTCAGAACGGATACGAATGCAATTAGAATTCAGTTACCTAAAATTTTTTCTTTACATATTAAAATTCAGTATGTATATGACTTAAAAGAAATTTGAAAACTATCGTAAAATTTTTTTTACATTATCCGAAGACAGAGTAGAAGTTGTTGGTAGACGGCGGGAGTAATATTAACGTAAGGTTACATATTTGCTCCTGATCGGAGAGGGTCGAGCAAAAGTAAATTGATCATTAGAAAAAAATGGGCCTTCTCCCTTTCTTTCTCTCTTATCGGTCTGCATCTGTATTTCTCTATCTCATTCTATCTTCTCTCTCTCTCTCTCTCTCTCTCACTGCCCTCACTCGCCGGCCCTCTTTTCGAACTCTCATCGTTTCCATTGCCTCATTTTCCAATCTCTTTCTTCCTTTCTACTTTCGACGATGAGCAAAGCTAAAAACTAACGATCCTACTTATTCAATATTGTTTTAACGCCGACCGGGAATCGAATAAATTTTTCGTCGAAACGGTCCGTTTTGTTTAAGGTGGATGGCTAAGAGAGGAGGAGAGGGATAAAAAAAACGTCACCGCTCAACGCGGAGACGAGTCCGACGAAATGAGGAACGTCGGTTGTAAATAATGATAAACGCATATCCAACCTTTTTCGAAACTATTAAGGTGGCGCAATAAATATACCCAGACTCCGAGCAGATGTCTACGAGGAAAAAAGATTTATGGACTCTGTTCCAAATTTCTGTATTGTTGACACTTACGCTGAGAAAGTTTGAACAAAAAACAAATTCCTCGCTCTCACCAATTAACTCGGGCGCTTCGGAGAGACGACTGCAACTGCTACAGTACGTCGGACCAATTAATCGAGAGATAGCAAAATACCAAACGACGCTCGGCGTTTGTCTGTTGATGCGCGGAACAGGGAGTCCGCCGAAACAAAAATGCGAAATTAGATTCGGCGTACCGGCGGGGATATCGAGACAAAAAACAGAATCTAAGGTTTGCAAAAACAAAGGCAGTCTATATTTTTATCCACTGGACCATTCCAACGAACTGTTAATTATACCAAAAATTTCGACCATCTACTAACGCAGGCGTAGAGCCGTAAGTTTTTCGGATGACATTCGATAAAACTTTCGGTTGACTTTTCATTAAAAAAAGCACGTTATTTTAACAACCGTCTCTCTCTCGCGCGAGAGTGCATCGATGTTTTTAGCGAAGAACTCGCAGGGGTTCAATTACATACGGTGATGATGCAGGTTGCCTTAAAGTTAATAATGAATGATGAACGAACCTACGCCCTACCTCGAGCCACCGCGAAGACTATAGTAGAATGGAAAGAGAATGCTTTTCGCAATTAATGACTCCATTTGTACTCGGACTCCTGGCTATATTTACATTCAGAAATCGGACCTTGATGCTACGCGCGTAACAATTGTCGCGTATGCAAATTTCAAATACAACGGCAGCATCTCCTTACGTGTCATCATCCGTTAATCGGCTTAGGGGCATTCAGGATTTATTTTCTACTCAGATATACAACTTGAGTATAGACTGGGCGAAAATTGATGAACTTTTCTACGCGAGGATTCCCCTCTAGCGAACCGTCAATCAGTTTTTAATATTTAACGAAGGCGTCGAGATTTTTATATATGTATTTTTCTCTCTAATCAACAATAAACAGTTTGCAATCCGGCGAAAAATTTATCGAAACTGCTTCTCGCGCGTAACAAATGTTACCGAAAAATTTTAATTAGCTTTTTTTCATTCACTTTGTTGTTGATTTAGATTCATCAGTCGCCGTGTCGTCAAATTTAAAGACGATTCAGAGAGAAAAAAAACGCGAAACCATTCCGTACCAGTGAAATATTATTCAGCGTGTTTTAATATTTGGTCGAACGGGAGAGGAGAGACCGACCGTATATCTAGAGAGTGAAAAAACATAATGAGCGACGACGCCGACGAACCGACCATCCCTCGGGCGGCGTTGAACAAACTAATCAAAGACAATGCGCCGCAGATACGCGTCGCCAACGAAACGAGGGATTTGCTGCACGCCTGCTGTTTGGAATTCGTAAAATTCGTCGGAGCCGAAGCCAACAGGATATGCGCTCAGGAACAAAGGAAAACGATCTCGCACGAACACGCGTCCAAAGGTAATACGGAAGGCTTGGCGTTGATGATACAATAAAAGATAAAGTGTAAAAAAGTATGGTAATCCAATGGTTAAACTGTACAATCCATATTCACATATTTATTTTCGAGCAAGCGGTTAGATTCTGGTGCACTTCAGGTTTAAAAATCAATATCTGAATACGGACTGTAAAGCTTAACCGAGTAGGATTACTGTACTTTATTACGAGGACGGTAGTTACTTACAGTGTTCGTGCTTAAAATTTAACGTCACGTGATTTTGTTTTACGAATATAACAATCAATCAATTCTCGTCGTTTTTCCAAAGTTTTTTTTCCCGCTAGAAACTTTACGCGAGCGGCGGAAATTAACTGCTTACATTGAAAAAAATCTATTAAGCTATTAAACCTCGCTGAAACACGACATACTCTATTAGTTGTTTTTTTTCAACTTTTCCCAATGATATCTTAATATTCCCAATGATATTTGGAGATTAAGTGGAAAGATTTGGCTATCGGGAATTTAGAAAAACGGTTTTTAAAAATAAATGAGCGAGTGAAATACCAATTTAATTACGAATACTGTCCATCGCGAGTAACGAACGATCTACAGCTAAATCGATGACGGGGCAACGGACGATGATCCATTCTAAAAATTGTAATAGGATAAGCTTTTACCTCCGCGAACAAATCTCCGTCCCGATTGGAAGAATACGGCTGTATAAAGAATGAGATTTAGACCGACTGTCTTCGACTCCATTTCAACTTTCTCCGTTCGCTGTTCTTACGCGTTAGCACATTAAACATTGAAAATTAATGACTGAAAAGATTTTTGCAATTTCGTAAAAGCGATGAAAGATTGACTGCGCGTGACTGATTTCCATTCGTTGTAATTGACGATTTTCCCAGTCTTCCGGGATTGTCGACCGAAAAATTTTGATTTTATTTTGCCAAATTTTGTCAAAATCTGGCAACAATTGCTAACAGTTTTTCTTTTCTCGTCTAATTTTGCTTAATTTCAATTTTGAAATTGTTATTGCAAAAAAATTTAGCACGATGAGCTTAAAAAATTGCTATTCAGTTTGAAATCAATCCTTCGTACCGATCGGTGGTGTTTATTTTTTCCTCTTTCATCATTATCTCAATAAGGCTCTAATTAAGCGAATAACGTTTTCAAATTGAATCCGAAGCAAAAATTCGACGTCCGTTTCCAACGAGCGTGATGTTTGTCCCGTTTTTCCGTTCTTCGATGACTCGTCTTGCTAATTAAAACTTTTCCAGAGGCAAATTTTTTGTTAGTTTTTTTCATTGGAAAGCGTGTCGGAAAAGAAATTTATTATTCTCCTCACTTACTCTCTTCGGTTTGTCCATTTGTCTGACAAGTGACGACAACGAGAAGGAGGGAGGGTAATGAAAAAAAACTACTGCCGAGTTCATTGGAAACACTCGGAGACTTCGCGACGGGCGATTGTTTTTTAATTTCATCGAAAAAAAATTGCAAAGTTAAGCCGATACTTACTTCGTACACGACTAATCGTAAATTGATTCAACTTCTTATTTAGCTTCTTATGAGCTAGCCGCTGGACAGCTATTTCGAACCACTGTCGATGATCGAATCTGAATCGAGTGACACTGTCGCCTTCCGATTTTAAAAATAATTTATATACGTTTCTAAACTAAAGAAAAAAAACACGAATGAATCGACGGCGAAAAAAACTATACAACTTCTTCTCTCCATCGCTATCTCCTCGATTTTATCCTACTTAAAAAATTGCGCCATTCGAGCTGCGCGCCTCTAACCGCCAGTCAGCCTCCGAAGCCGACGTCCCTCTGATTAGTTTTCTACTTGTCATCGGTCGTTGGAGCTCATCTTAGGGTTTTTACAGATATTCCGAATCAGTCTACGAACAGTTTCCCTCGTCGAGGAGCCCGAACGCAAAAACTGAAGGAACGGCGGAGGGGCGAAGAGAACCGCCAAGATTTAACGGTAGGGAGGCGGGCGGACGGCGTACGGTTGAAGAGGTGCTTAGAGGGGATGTTCGACTGATTACAATTTTTATTTCCATCCTCATCGTTCATCTTTAGCGCCGAGCCTCGGGTTTAACTCGTTTACACTGATCGAACCACGGCTCGCTCCCTCGTTCTATTCCCTCATTCGGGCTCGGCGCCATCGAAGCCCTCGGCGTCATCAACTCAACTTCAATCTAACGGACAATAAATAATATACCCCCTCTTTCTCTCTCTCTTTCTGTCTATCTAATAAATATAGATATAGTTGAGCCGGTAGTTTTTCCTTCCGTCTTCCTTTTTTGCTTCCTGTCCAACGGGTCAGTGATAATAAGTGGTACAATTTCCTTTTCCTGATAAGAGATGGAAATCATTCATCAATTTTCGAAAAATCGTAATCTTCGGGAATAATAATCGTTTCGCTTTCGTTTCAATGGGGGGGGACACAGCGACAGTGATCGACCGACGAACGGAATAAACGTTTTTCATTTTCAATAATTTTTTTGCAGCCTTCGAGACATTAGGATTCGGCGCCGCGTATCAGGAAGCGGCCTTATCGGTATTAGACGAATGCAAGGAAGCGGCGCAAAAACGTTTGATGCGACAGAATTCTCGTTTGGATAAGTGCGGGATTCCGGAAGATGAGCTTTTGAAACAACAACAAGAGTTATTCGAAAAGGTAGCGATCCATTGCAAATGCAGACTTATAATTGTAACAGCCCGACCATCGTAGTAGTCGACCGTTGAACTCAAATTGGTTTACCATCGGCCTATAATTGACCCTCCGCCATTCCAATTGTAGGCTAGAGCCGAGCAAGCTGAAGTTGAGCAAAGTCAGCTGGCGTCGTTTCAGCGACAAATCGAGTTAGCTCAACACGAACAGCGGGAAAACGGAACCAACGCCGCGGTAATACCTCCTACATCGCTACCACCACCACCACCACCACCACCACTACCGCAACCACCTCCTACTCCTACTCCTCCTACTCCTCAGCAGTATAATCAGCAGTCTGTGATAGTCGAGTCGTCGAAATCAGTTCCTCAGCAACAGCAACAGCGGAAGAAGTTGTCCGCTTTCGATGGCTTGCAATTGGACGAAGACTACGACGCGCTCGAATAAAGCAAAAACGAAAACAGGGTATACCGCGAGGAGTTGATTAAAAAAAATTTCGCGTGTAATATTTGTTAAAATTTTCAATCAACTTGGATTTTGTCGTTGTGTTGTTTATCGTACATGTAAAGGTTTCATTCTTTTTTCTTGTTTCGCGTCTTTCGTGTATTTTTGATTTTGTTCGAGAGTCGACGTTGTACGTTTGTGCGCGTGTACATAGTCGCGCGCAGTTAGTTGGATTAAAAAATAAGTAAAAATTTTCGTCGATCCTATTAGTTTAATAGGAAATTCGTCTCATCTTAGGGGCGACTAAACGTCGTCGAGAGAGTCAACGAGGAAAATGTACTCGCGGAGTCCGAAAGATGCGCTGCGAACGCTACAGAAATGTACAAAATTGGAAAAAGGCAAGTGTTACTTTGTTTACTTACTTACTTTGTTCTTCCCTTTACGAGCGACAAACAATCGGAAACAATCGCTCGAAAATTCTAAACTAAAGTTCAATCCGATAGTCAACGAAGAAAATAAAGCGAACGAACGTTTAACTCGGCATTAATAACTTAAAATGTCATAAGTAAAAATTCATAAGTTGCGAGAGAGCGAAATGGGGATTGATCGGTCGTTATGAGCGTTTCTCATTCTTCTCCAATCAGTCGAACATTTGGCATCGGTTCCGTTCGGTTCGGTTGCGCGGAGTCGAGCGAGGAGAAAAACCAGGCTAAACGGATGAATACATGTCGCAAAGGAAACATTGATCAATGGCGACAATTGTCGACCAATTTCCCTATTCGATTATGTAAACGCTCGTGTTGGCAAATATTTCGAACTCTCGTGTTTTTTTATATATTAATATGTGGAGTATGATATTCGGCGAAAAGTCGAAACTACGAATTATGTAAATTTACATTAATCTTACGACCGTTAGTTAATTCGATATTCTCTGCAAAGAGCAAAAAGTGCATCCATTCGTTTGTACAGACCACGCAGACTTAGCGAACATCCGCGCTTCGACGGCTGTAGCAATACGACTAGCGTACTTGACGATCTTAATTTTGAAAATTATCACTTGTCGTTTTCCTTCGTGTTGATAGTATAGCAACTGAAGAACTAGTGAAGCGGACGATAGTTTCATAATAAAACGAGATTCAAACAAAAAGCTGACATTTACATGTATGAGGAAAAAGTCTTTTTTGTTGTTTGTACAAATATTTTTGCGAATATTTAACTGTGTTTAATTAAATATTAATGGCGTCTCAATACCGACGAATCGCTTATTTGTATATTTCAATAAATAATACATTGTTTATCATTTACGATCTCGAACTGCGTGGTCTCGTTTGTGTTTCGCGACAACTAGCAGAAAATCATGAAAAAATAGAGCATTTTTTACTTCCTTAAAACATTTTTTCATTTAAAAAGTGTCGATAGTGAGACGTGAAACGTGCGAAATTTGTTTTTTTTTGCAAATGACGACATTTACGAAGGTTTCTTTGTCTTTCGAGGAAAATGTTGAAACAGGATTTTAACCCCTCGACGGTTTTCACCTATCACTTTTTTATTGACGCCCCGACACGCCAGGCTTTTCTGCGACAAAGTTTCGAACGCTTACGAATTTCGGGAAAAAATTTCCCTCAACTCGCTCTCTCACTCTTTCGAAGTTCCGAGTTTCCAACACATTCCGTCGAAACAAATGTTTGCCTCCACTTTTTCCTCTCGCCGATCCGACGAATATTTTGTTTCTGGGGGTTAAAAGGCGTACTTCTTCGTCGACGAAGCGAAACTTTTTTTTTCTTACGTTGGTGTAGACAAATTTTTCAATAATTATTTATTATTATAAGTCTGTCTCGCGGTTTTTGTAAAAGTCGTCATAGGTTGTAGAACAGATTTTTCGAGTGTTTCGAGTCAACATTGTACAACATTCTAGTTTGGAAAATTTTTCATCGGAGGACTTTGCGAATAGAAAAATGTTCTCGTTCGTTACAATTTTTCGTCCGATCTTACAAAAATATTGACGCTACAACGACGTTTTTTTCGTCTTATCTCGTTTCGCTCTAGTTGCCAACTGCACTTTTACGGCTGACACTTTCGACAACCTCGGACTACATTTAGTTTCGTTCGGATGAATTATTTGCACCGAAGAAGACAGTTTTCGTAAGATTTCGCGCTCGCGTTAGCTGCGAAACGAGCAAAAACGATGGACAACCTCGCCGCGTCGTTCGACGCCGAATGTCCGATTCACATGGGTACCATGGAGAATCCGAGACTATTGCCCTGCGGCCACGAATTTTGCTACACATGTTTGGTGTTCATTCACGCTCGAAATAAGGGCAAAGTCGTGTGTCCCAATTGTAAATACTCCTTCAAAGTTCTCAATGTCACTCAACTTCCGCTCGGTTCATCGCCGGTATCCATGATACCCGACCAGCGATCCGCGTTACCCGACGAAGTCGCTCAAGTTCTGACGGCGTTGGAAAACGTGGAACGAAGTTGCGACGAAACCGTCGAACGGCTGGAAGAAATGACGGCGGAGATTCTAGGTAGATTGATCGCGTCACATGATAATTTTTCGGGTCTCGACACGAATTCGAGATCCTCCTTTCAAAATATTTTTTAGGAATAAAAGCTTCCAGCGAAGAAAAACGACAAGCTTTGGAGGATATCGTTTTTGAAAAAGTCAACAAACGAGGCATTTCGGCCTCCGAAACGTGCAATTTTCTGCAAAAGTCCACGCAAATGTTGCAAAATGAATTATTTTTACAGCTCAACAATCACCTTCCGAAATTCATGAACGCCATAGAAGTGTACAAAGGTACTTTTTCTGGAATTTTATATTTGTCGGAACTTTGAAGGATATCTCTTTCTCTTTTTAAGGAATGGAAATTCCTGTCTTCCACGTTCATCCGGATTTAGGATTATCCGATAAAACTGACGATATATTCAAATTTGCATCGTCGCTTTTCCTCCAACTGCCCACGGGCGAATACGGCCTGCTGGCTAATTCGCTAGCTAAATATCTGCAAGCTACTTTAGCCGAAGACGACAATCGGATTTGGACGGTGACGGCTGGCGAAAAGGGATTTTGGTCGTCCCATTCGGATTACTTATCGTTGGATTTAGGAGGCATTATGATCGTGGCTTGTCCGTGCACGTCGACGAATCCGATTCCGATCGTAAAAGAAGAAATGGAGAAATTCCTCTCGCAAGAATGCGCCGAGAGTTTGATCCGGTGGAAGAACGATTCGTGTCCGAATCCCGCTGTCTTCGTGCAAAAACAATTAGAAACCGAAACTCGCCTTCATTGGCACTGCGCCGCCGCCGAAAAGAGTAAAATTAGCTTGGAAAGCGGCAAGCCACTGGCTTCGCTTTGTTCGATATCCATCGGCGATCTTTGTTTTTACGTGTGGCAAAGTTGAAAAGTCTTCATCAATAAAAAGATTCAGATTCGGATATTGATTTATTGAAAATTAAAAAAGTACGTTCATCACAACAAAACGTCGCTGATATCGTTGATTAAAAGTGGTGATAAAGGTGATAAAGATATAATCCGATCTTCAGGTTCAGGGGATTTGTTCGATATCCTCTGAAATCCGTTATCCGGTGTAGTATCCGGTTTGAATTTAGCGCCGAATGAATCCTTCCTCGACATCACCGGCGATATCAGCTTGGCGTATTGAGAATCCTTTTTCGTTACTTGAGGATGTTGACCATGGTTCGGCCGAGGGCTAACGGGGCTCCTGGCGCCGGGCTGCGTGGGACTCGGGCTATCGCTTTTGAGTAAATTTTTGCATGGAATTTTGTACAAACGCAGAAAATTGTGCTTGTTAGCCGTGCGACCGTTGTTATTGTTGTTCATCGGCCAAGGCTGTTCGTCGGTGGAAAAGAATATATCTTCCTAAAATTTATGAGTACTGTAGCTACCGATAGTTGGATTCGGATTCGGATTCGGATTTACCCTCGAGGCTAACAGTTTCACTTTCGGCATGTACAACGAGGCGAACAGGTTCCCGTTAACAGCCAGTCGAATTTCAATTGTATCCGAACCGAATGCCAAAACGAACGGAAAGCAATAAGCTAAAATTGAAACGTCAAATTTTCTGGTTCGGTCGGAAAAATGTAGTTTCGACGTTTTACCGATGCTTTTCGGATCCGTCGTCCAACAAATGGACATCGGTTTGCAATCTTCTTCGCAGAGATCGAAGACCAGAGTGGTATCTGAAAGTTGAAGCATTCTACGCGAGCCAGCGGTCGAGCGTCATAAATCACCACGCTTACTGCAAAATGTGAGAAGAATATCTTCCGAATTGATATCGCAAGAAGCTATGAAACTTGTCACCGAAGCCTGAAAAGCAATTAGCCAGGTCGATAAAAGTGCCTAAAAAACTATCGTTCATTACAGTTTTGTACTTTTGACAGTGAAACTTTGTACAAAAGTGTAACGCTGGAACTGTTGAAATCCAAAATATCCACACCATTTTTATTTACGACGGCGGCTTTCACAGTCGCCTGGATGCCGCTCTCGAATATGCACACGCCCAGCGGATCTTCGTGGACATGAATATCCTTAGCAGAACAATTTGTTTATCGTCATTTTACAGTTGCGGCTCGAATAAAAGTACAGTAATCCTACAGTTGAGATTTACAACCCGCATTCAGATACTGATTAGATCGGATAGAGACTTATATCTGTATGCCTTAAAACCACTATCTGAACACGGATGTGAATGTTAAATTCAGGATTACTTTATTCATGTTGCGAATGACTTTAAGTATATACTTTGACAAACTCAAAATTGCGAGCTATATCGGTGGACGATTGAAGTTGAGTGATTTGACTCAGATTCCATTTGAATAAATTAATTTTTTTCCCAACATTCACAACCATGCTCAAGCGAAATGATTGATTCCCAGTGACTGTGAATAACTGGCAACCTGAAAAAAATTGTCCTTATAAAATCCAAAGCCTTCATTTCCAATTCATAACCGTATTCAGATATTGATTTTTAAGCAGGAGGGATGATGCAGATGCTCTCACTGAATCTAACCGTGCGCTCGAAAATCAATATCTGAATTCGGTTTGTCTATCTTCCCAACTTTAGGGTTACAATTATTTCTAACAACTAAAAATTACCTTTGGAATTTGGAATTCTGTTTTCCATACAGTCGGATTTTTGAAGCGTTATCGCCGATCGGATGCACGAACGAAGATGTAGCAAGCTGAAAACGCTGAGAAAATTGTCTTTTCCTGCAAAAAACCGAAGCATTCTTTCGATTTTACGAGAATTCTTTCAACTCTCTACCGTTTTCGAATTGAACTAAAAGAATTCCGAAATTTTCCAAAACGTTCAATCGTCGCACTTGACAACTCGGATCGAATACCACGGTGCAAACGGCTTCGTTGATGGACAAAGTTCCAACTTCGTCCGTAGCCAAGAGAAGAGTTCTGTTACCTGATAAACAAAAAAAGCGTCTTCAAATTTTAGTTGCCGAGCAAAATTAGCAAACATAGCTTACTCCAAGAATCCGAGGCTACGTAATCGTATTGAGGTAATTCGGATGAGAGAAACTGCGGCTCCCAAGGCTGGAAAGGTGAAGATGAATATGAATCTGAATGTGAGATCGTGAAATGCAAAATGGCTTGATTTTCAACATTTTTTCACCTGTTTTCGGTACAAATGATTCACAGTCAGTAAATTTGGAGCTTCGCCGTTTAATGATTTGGTCATTTTTAAATGCTGATAAGTGATAAAAATCTTAAATTATATCTCAGGAATAATTTTTTACGAAACGTTTTACTTCTCCAATTTGTAAAAATTCCAACAGATTATAGTCCAAATCTTTATTCTTAGGACTTTTCGAATGTCGGATTAATGCATCAGTGTGACCCTAAAACAGTTAGTGAGATTAGTCGTTCGATATCCAAATCCAAAAATAATCCAATCGAACCTTGTGAAATTCTTTTTTTAGATATTCCATGTACATGTCTTTGATTAACGTGTCGGCGGTTCGTCGACGTTTTTCGGCGAAGACTTGACTTCGAAAAGCAGCCTTTTCACCATTTATAACTAAAATCTGCATCATTTTGCGCAGAAAATAACAGAAAATTTGTCTTATTTGTTACTTTTAGTGAGCAAAAATTGTTTGAAATGGATAACATTCGTAAATTCTGCGGGATTGGGCAATGCTGGTCCGTAGGCTGGCACAGTTTCCTCAGAGAAAATCCACAGTCTAAAATGGAACAGTATATAGGATTTGCAAACTAGAATTTGGTATCGAGAATCAATTTACCTGTAAACGCCGCCGGATTTCGGATCATATGTTACAACTGCAAAAATGTGAGTGAATTGAGATTTCATGAAGGCGGGATTAAACGACAATTTGCCCGGATCGCCTCCTTCCAAAAATATAATGTTCACGATATCGTTGCCAATGTGACGCTTTCGTTCCAATTGTTGCTTGTTTCCTTTCGAATAGGGTAATAAAGTCGAAACGTGAAACATTACTTCGTGTCCTTCGTACAATGTATAATAGGACAGATTTCCAGTGGAATTGGCTGAAATGCGCTCGTTAAGAGTAATGTCCAGCCAACATTTTTACTTTTTACTCTACAAACAGAGCGCAAAATGAAAAATACCTTTGTTATCTAAGCCTCCTCGAAATTTCGTCCAATTTTGCAATACTACCATGTCCCCCAATAAGTCGAGAAACTTTTGAAACGATTTGCTACCAATTTCTTCGGTGGATAAACAAAATTTTGTTTAGAAAACGTACTGGCTAAAAATATGTAATTGCAGATTCTTTACCATTGCTGAACATTTCGTCGTCGGTTTGCTGGTCTGTCAGAGCATAAATTACACCGAATTTAAAATTAACAGCTCCTTCTTGTTCTTCCAACAGCAACAAATCCTAAATCCAAATTTGAAATTATTTGAAAGATTTTCCACTCGCTCAATCATCGTTAGTTTTACTTTTTGCAATTTAGGTACGGTTATTTCCTTCAAATTGTGATTGAGATCGTTCATACCGGGAAATTTCCTGAAACGTGATGATAAAATGGAAAAAAATTAATTTTAACCTTTCATCGAAAACATTTCGCTTACTGCATGACGTTTTTAACAGTCAGAGGTTTCTGGGACGGTTGATGATAAGGAAAAACTAATCTCTTAGCTCCCTGAAACTAAATCAACTTTGAAACATCGAAATTATGTGAAAAAATTTCTAGAACAAAAAATTACCGAACATCGCCACAAAATCGCTCTACATCTGGCGCCTTCGACTTCTTCGTCGATTTGAACCGATAAGAAATAAGGCGATTTCTGATTGTCCACGCCAGCGAAATTTTGATGTTCTAAATTGGAAACGAGGAATATACTCATCGGCTCTTTTTACTCACCGGCTAATTTATACCTCGCCCTAAAAAATGCCGTATGTACCATCGAGTTTCCACCTCGGGATCTTCCAACATCACAGGATTTGTTTGTAATTCGTTTTCTCCCGACTGAAATTGAAAACGGTACTACAAAATGAAAAACTGTATTTTACTGGCACTGGCTTTTGAATTACGTAAACGACACATTCTTCCGATTCGGCGGGTTCCAGTCGATATCGACCACCGGTTTTAATATCGCCGTTGGTTGTACCGGGTTCGCTGGATCCGTAGTACCTTTGCTTTCTTACGGATCTCCGTCGCAATTTATGAGCTCCATCGACGGCTGTTGAACTATAAATTAAATTTAACTAGCAATTTCACCCTCGGCTTTAGTCGCATTTTGTGTTCAAATGAGTTTTTTCCAAGCAATAAATCACTTGCAGTCGTTTCAAGATGTAAAAGTGCGGGACTAGCAAAAATTTCTTTATGTGACGATCATAATTTATTATGATAAAGTGCAATTAAAAATTGTAGGCAGATGCCCTTCGAGAAATCGCATCAGTACAAGCAATAAATAAACTTTATAAATTAAAAATGGTTGATGCCTATTTTTCTTTGAAGTAGTTCTTCATATTATGCTCCCTTGAATAACATACACTTTTTCTTCTAAAAGTCCCTCGAAATGATAATCCACTTTGAAAAAAGTACAGGTAAAAATGTTTTCCTACGCTCAGTATAATTAAATTTTGTTGCTAAAAGCGCATAAAATGATTTCGAATGCTAGACGACGTTTTTTTTCTTGAAAATTCATCAAAGATGTTTTGATGAATGAATCCCCGGATGGGCTAATCTCGTTTCACCAGAAAGACAACAACTCGGCTAGTTCGCATGGGAGAGGGAAAAATATCCAACTAACTTTGATAATTATTGAAACATGTACTACTTTCGAGGTGTAAAAATAGGGAACTTGACAAAATAAAAACAGAGATTTTTTGTAAAAATAGTCCGAGTAAAAATGTTTTTGGAATACTGAGAAGATTTTTTTCCTGGGAATTTCGTACCTCTGCGTTCTCGGACGAATTTCGTCGGCTTCGTCGTTATCCATTTTGATACCCTTACCGGATTTATCCTCGGGCAATTTATTACAGGACATGGCTCGCCGGCGTATGAAAGTTGCCAATTGCCTCAATTGCATGACACGCTTATGAGCGATCGTAGTGGGAATGGTTCCGTTATTCGTACAGTTACTACTGTCGCCCATGATCTACAGTTCGCGAAATATAGACATTTTCTTCGCTCTCTAGTAATAAGAGAAATGGTTCGGTTAAACCGACCGACCACGATTAATAATTTATTCGACCTTAATGCACATTGATTCGATCCTGAGGATGATAAACGTGATACTTAGCTGGGAATCTTCCTGAGGGGGGGGGGGTCGAAGAAATTACGGTACAACTACGCCACCTGGCGGTCCAATCCCGTACCCCAGTATCTGTTTTTAGATTCTTAATGAAACCCTCGGGACATTTTTGTAAAAACGTATCGAAATTTTTAATACTCTGTAGAAAATTCATATTGATAATTAATAACAATATTTAGGTCGACCTTTTTCCAAGTGTGCACTTTATTTTTATATAATAAATATAAATATATACATATTACGGCTTATGATAATGTAAACGAATTTCATTGACGTCAATGAAGGCTTCCGCTGGTTTCTTTTCGCCTCCTTGCATTTACGAGGATTAGATAGAATATGGAAATTTTAGAAATTTTATTATAAACAAAAAATCTTTATTCTTAACTAAGGTAAAAAGTAAATTTCTGTAGAAAATTGTAAATAGTTTGATCATCAGATTTCAATCTTATTTGAATCTGAATGAACGAATTTTAAATTTTATTTGTCATCAGAACCACACGATAATTAACTTAAAACGTTTTTTCTGTTGTGACATATAAACTTCAATTAGATGAAAATAAATTATAGCCAATTTTGAAAATTCATCATTTGCGAAGTAATTCCCTTCAGATTTCTCGTTCACCTTAAGAAATAAATAGAAAAA
This sequence comes from Prionchulus punctatus, assembly GCA_034698125.1. Classification (NCBI taxonomy): domain Eukaryota; kingdom Metazoa; phylum Nematoda; class Enoplea; order Mononchida; family Mononchidae; genus Prionchulus; species Prionchulus punctatus. Next base: position 15,946 of record JAQGBA010000282.1, on the reverse strand, counting down.
AATTTTCATTAAGCAAATGTTAATGGAAAAAGAATTTTTTTATCCATAAATATAACAACATTCGAGAAAAAATGAAGATTGTCACATTTTATCATAATTTTGTTTTTTTTGTGATGAGTTTTTATATCATGAGTTTTTATATCATTTTGTAATCGTATTGTTGTAATATTTTCAACTGTTTTTCTTTAATAATTTTTTAAATTTAAATAAAATTATTTGAAATTTTTCATTTTTTCCAATTTTCAACTTAAAAATTTGGATGTTATCTGATCAAAAAAAGTAGTGAAAATGCAGCTAAATGAATCAGAACTTAAAAAAATCAGCCGTATCAACATTTACCTCAATTTCTCTCCATTTGGAACACTCGCTCCTGCAGATTTAACACGGAATACGCTCGTATGCTGTTTCACCGATAAAGTAGCCATGGAATTCGAATAAATAAACGAGCAAAAACACTAATTCAACTGAGGAGTTGAGAAAATAGGAATTCAGTTGAGGAACAAAATTTCCAGCGATAGTTTGTCCAATGTTTTGAAGTGCAATAGAATGAATTGTAATCAAGTACAATTGAATTTTGATCATTACACTCAGCTAATTGATGACATTTTATTCGAGAAGGTTTGGCGGCGAGAAGGTAGGCAGGTAGTCGATTTAATTTGAAAAGTGAGAACCAATTTGCGATCGACGAAAACAAATCTTTGCGAAATTTCAACGTATTTTTACGCCGATGCGTGTACGTAAAATTTATTTATTTGTCGGCGAATTTCAGTAAATACAATTTCCAACGAAAAATCTATGCGAAAGCTGACAGATGGAATTAATTCATGCTCCGTAAGAGAGAGATAAATTGGTTTTTTGCGATTCAAATTCTGTCAATTGGGGAAAGAAATAATAACTGCCATGACAGATTGAAACCTTTTGTCGGTGTAGCTCGCGAAGAGGAAATCCATTCCGAAGAATGGATTTCTTTGTAGAATACTCAGTATTTTAGTTTTATTTTGTTTTATTGTGTGCAGCACATCCAGAAATAGATATTCGTAAAATCAAAATTCAATGAGACATCCCCTAATATGAATCTGTATGCCAAAAAACGAATCTGTATATGAAAAAATGAGTCTGTATATTAAAACAATGTCATCCCCAGTCGAACATCGTAGTCGGTTCTCGACCTTTGTACATGCTGATGTCGTTCCAGTATTTTTTACTCAATAACTTTTTCACATTTTTCATCTTCCCCAACAAACTGCCGAACATCATAATCAATCCGGATATAATGAAAATCCACGCGACCAATATGAATCGCACGTCGAACTCGGTCGTCAAGATGATAATGCCGGATACGCTTAATAAGAATCCGCTGAATATTAATCCGAGCGTGATTAGCACCGTGCTGGTACTCGAGGGACCGTCTTTCAATTTGACGGGTTCAGCGGGCGGTCCCTTGGTCGAAGTCAGCGTGTACGAGGTTTTAGACGCGACCGATCTTCGCGAATTCTTCGAATCTGAATGTGAACTGTCCAGGCTCGAATCTCGATAGACTCGTTTACTATCGTAATTTTCGTACTGTCGAGGTTCGACGTTTCGCGATGTTCGAGTGATAACATTCCGATCAAAGTCCGTTTCGATGAACTCTTCGTACAAATTCTCACCGGTCGATGGTTCGACAACGTTAGTTTTGAATGTAACACTCATTTTTTTAGTTACCTAGTCAACTGAACAATTTTTGATCAGAACTGTAACTTGCAAAACCTTTTTAAAACAAGTTTGTTGACATTTCCAAACTTTGACTTTATCATCCAAACTTCGCCTTATGCAAACAACTTCGTAGCCTTCGTGAGTTCGCTATTAATCCTTTCGAAAAATTGAACATAAAGCAGATTAACATTTCATTGAGTAATTTATGCAGAAGAGCAAGTGGCTTTTTTATTGGAGATCTTAACCAAAGTCCTTTCAGATTTTTATTAGATTTAAGCAGACAACAGATCGTTGTCTTCACGCTTAAAAATATATCTGAATACGGATTATGACATTTAACTGGTGGATTACTGTACTTTTATTCCAGTCCTAGCTGTACAAAAATTAGGGGTTGTCTGGGAATTGAACCCAGGACCTCTCGCACCCTAAGCGAGAATCATACCACTAGACCAACAACCCGTTGACTTTCGAGTCATCTTTAGTTTATACAAAATTAAAAATGTGCTAATTATTCATTTGACTTGAATCTGTTTTAAATTATACCTCATTATCTCTTTTATCAATCTGAATATTAGTTGGAAATGATAATTTTTACTGCAATTTTCAGAGTTTTTTCAAACTGAAATTTAATTTTTTTAATGAAGTCTTATGCAAATTTTGATGAAGAACATTTTTAAAAATATACCAAGCGAAAATAATTTCTGCACCAAAAGTCGGAAAAATATAAAAAATTTCACAGAAAAAAACCATCACAACAAAACATAAAAAGATAAAAAACAACAACAATAAGTTTCAAAAAAAAGATAATAACCAAATTTAAATGATTTTTCAGTTGAACTTCGCGGAATACTTTATCAACCACTAAGTATGCAAATTTCATTGTTCGAAAATAAAATTTAAGTAAAAAAAAATAAAATTTCAATCAATAACCCTTTTCCAAATTGAGAATGGTCAACAAAACGAAACATTTGCATTTCACGAAATGCAAAATGGCTGCGAAATTGATGAAAAAAATAATCAAACTTTATAATCGGAGTAGAAATTCTTAACGAATTTATGTCGACTTCGTTTAAATTTAAAAAATGCGAACAATAAAAGTAGGGTGCAGGCGGAAAATATCCACAGAATGAAACATAAACTGAAATCGAAACTGTCCAAGCCCCCTAAAGACGATGAATTTGTATTTTTTCGTTCTTCATCCGAAGAATCGACGTCTCTCAACATATCCGATCTTTCGATTAAACCCTTCTTAGATCCACCGCGGAGGCGATTGAATTTTGGATTCACCTCGAATCGATTATCATCCGAATCCAAAAGATTATTATCATTAAGATCCTTTTGACTTTCGTCGATCGGCAGAGTTTTGGATTTGGTCCACTTTGAGCGGTCGGTTTTAATGTCGGAATAAAAGTTAATCAGGAAATTTAAAGTTTCAGCTTCTTTCCATGAACTTTTCTCGGAATCGAAACAATTTTGACAAATATCTCGCGCGGGAAATTGAATTTTAGGATGCTCAGGATCTTCGGATAACTGTCCTTTAATGTAAAAAAAACGCCCGATAAGCCGCTAGCCGGTGAGATTTTATTTGTTTTTTTCGTACCTTTAAGTCGCTCGTTAACTTTATTATGCGTCCTCCACAACCATAAAACAACGTCCGATGGCTTTTTGACTCGATCCTGCAAATCTTGCGACTCCTTTTCGAAATTCATCGAACACTCTCGACATCCGAAGAAGCTTTTCACGAATCCTTTAATCGTATCTAGAATATCCGCTGGATCGAAATCTTTTTCTAAAAATTGCGGATGAATATTGTTCGACGATAAAAAAAAGTGTTAACTTGGGATATTTTACCGTTACTTTTTCCGTCCATGCGATAAGCGTTTACTGTCAAAACGTGAAACAGAGACCACAGCGAACAAGGAAAGCCTCGGTATTTGGATTTTGATCCTCGGCACGAAATCCAAGTAACATTTTTCGACCAAGGATTACCGAATTGCCTCTAAAATGGAATTCGGACATTAAAGTACCTTAGCCGGTGAACTTTTTTTTGCTTTTTCTGCATACTTGCAGCAAATTCAACTGCATTTTCCATTCTTCCGACGAAATTTCCGATCGAATTTCATTTAAGAATGATATTAATCGAAATAAAAATCCTTTCTCGGCTTCATTTCCAGGAAAATACTAGTGATTAAAGAAAATTAAACAATAACATTTTTTCCGAATGAATAATTGGTAAATTATTACCCGAGATAACGTTTCCAAAAATTGCTTCAAATCGAATAATTTATCGCCGGAAATGTGTTTGAATTTTGCTATTTCGTGATATAAAATGTAACTAACCGACGAAACTAAATCCACTTTATGAACGAATTGTCCAATCTTAATTTGTTCGGATGATCTGTAATGTACTTTTGTATATAAATCTTAAAGAGGGCTGGAATATATTAAAGTACAGTACATCCGAAACGCTTAGAAATCAGTATTCGAATACGGATTGCAAATTTTAATTTCAGGATTACTGTACTTTTATTTCAGACGTAGTTGCGTAAAATCTATATATTAGAAATGTTTACTGCTGTTCTGCAATTGCTCTATCATTTGTAAGTGAACCATCGCCTTTCTTTAGTTCAGCTGCCAATCCTGCGTGATATCTTATTTTTGTTTGCATTTCTTCGCGAGTCATCGCCGCTCTAGAAAAGTCGTGGAAATTCAATTTCTTTTGTTCCAAAATTCAAAAGAGCCTTCGAAGTCGCTTCGAACCATCAAAAAGCGAAAGCACTAAAGTTTTCAGCTTGATAAATAAACAGCGAGCGTGCGGGAGGGGAGCGTATTCTAGAAGAAAATTTTAAAAAGCGTGATGTACTTCGATATGAAAAATGGAGTGTTGTTATTTTTCTTCAAGATGATTAGTCCGGGATAATTTTTAACGCCATATTTTTTGGCCAGTACTGTTTTGTCCGTGGTCATTCTGACTGTAACTCTGGACCGATCGGTGTAAAAGTCCAACGCAACTTGCCCACCGACGAAGGTTTTATTAATGTTTTCTATTATGATCGCGAGGAATTCAGCCGTTGAAGTGTCTCCCCATAGGACGGCTTCATCTTCGTTGCTAAAAGGTGTTATCCTATTAAATAAAATGTAAGGATCTCTCGCGAGTCTGTTAAGTACTCGTTGATTGGGTTTAAGTTCGGCCAACCGCTCGGCACGTGCTTGCGGAAGTCGTCGGCCACCATTCTAGCCGTGCCGACGACCAGATCCTGCACTGTTTGCTTCGAATGTTCGTAAAACTGGCCGGCGTCTGGTCCGCGACTCAAATATTTGTAATACTACGTCGTAAACAAACAGGATATGAAAAAAGTGTCGACGAATAAAAAGATATGTCGCTACCTTGATCGTTGGATACGCTTCCACGCCTTGATCTTGACACATTTGCAAATTAACATCGAGAGCGCAATTAATGGCACCTATTTCCACAACGTCTGACCATTCTAATAACAATATTTTCATTGAATATTTACAGTATACACCCATACTAAAACCATATTCCAACCACATCACTAGTATGTTTTGTACAAGAATTTCCATTACAAAGCTTGCCTTTCATAATATTGTTTTTGCGCATAGCTCGACTCAAATATAGTACCGTCTTACAAGAGGGCACTGTTATAATGGAACTATAATAATACAAGGAAAAGGAAAAGTAGAAACAACATTTTTGTCTTACTCGAAACACTTCTAGCAAATTCTTTGTACAACGGAGCGAAATGTATACAGTGTCCGCACCAGGCCGAATAAAATTCAACGAAAAACGCCTTATTTTTCATGTATATCGATTGATTAAAATCCGACGAGGATAGCTGCAAAATCGGATCTTCGCTCGAATACAACGATTTCGTTTCTTCGTCGTCGGACGACGACGACGACGAACAATAATAAATAATCATAAATAGAATCAGTGAAAGTCTTAGCACTCGGTTTAAGTTCGTTGTTTTCATTTTCTGCACGAATATATATTTATTTGGCGCAAAACGGGCGCTGGCCGGAAGATTTCCAGCGTCTACGACATACTAGAATTGAAGCGACGCAACAAACAGATAAAAAGTATCCGTTTTTTAATTAGCAAACGTGTTGCTAACGCGCCTCCGCTGCGCAAACGGTGAAGCTAGTTCGTAGCGCGATATCGCGCGGGAGAAGAGAGAAATACGACTGACTGCAGCGATTAACGAGGAGCTTCCGCGTACTAACTTTGTTACAAAGCGACGCGTACTTGGTTTTCCGAATCGTCAACCGCGGGAAAGTAGCGGTCTTTTCAAAAAGTTTCTTTCAAGCATTAAATATAGAGCAATCCCCGACGCTGGAATAAATGTGCAGTAATTCTATAGTTAAGATTCGCAATCTGTATTCATATATTGATTTTTAAGAAAACGGAAGATCGTCTGCTATCTCCGAATACGAATAGTAAATTTTAACTCGAAGATTACTGTACTATTCTTTCATCTGTCGTTGCGAAAGGAGTTTAATCGTGAGAGATTTTGCGCCAACAAAGTTTTAATCGCGAATCTTGTTTTGCGAGAAAAAAAAATTTTTATATTTTTTCAATCTAAGTACCGACCGAACCCGGTTAGGCATTCATTTCCTTTATTAATGCCGCAAAAATTTCGTTCGCCTCATTGCATCGTATTCTTATCTTCGTATAAAACTTTTCTCGAAACTAATAAAACTAGAATTAGAACCAAAAAAATAAAAATAAAACAAAAAAGTAAGGTTTAAGTAAAATAGAAACTTAGATGATCCCGAAATTTAAACAAATAGGAAAAATATTATCTTCGCCCGGAGACTTTATCAGTACGCTTGAACGTTAACGCTGTCTGACACCCGGCCGATTAATTCGTAGTCAATGTATAAGCATCCGCTTCGAATGGTCACTGTTCGCATTTGGGCTTTGGCTATTCGTATTTGTTCCTCGGCGTCGTTCACATCCAGATGAGCCACGGCGTTCGCTAATCCGCTGGTGGCCAACGCTTGAGCTAACATTCCGACGGTTGTACATCTCCGTTCGCCGGCTCCGTCGCCGTCGTCGTAATCCTCGTCGTCTTCGGCCTTTCCGCACAATGAACCCATATATTATATATTGCGAATTCGAATTTGGTACAGCCTCGAATAGTGGTCGATCGGCTCTGTAGCCCGCGACAGATGTTGTTCGCTACCGTATACCCTCGATCTGTGGTCGCACCTCGGAATATCTTGCAAACGGCTAACAGAAATGTCAACAATTACGAGCGAGGTTCGCAAATTGCGAAGAATCCAATCATTGGGAAACTCGAGTTACTCGAATCGAGGCGACCGTTCGCCTTCGATAAAAACCTCCGAGAACGCTATAAAAAATCAACACCGACGTTTTTTAGCCTGGAACTCGATCCGACCGAGCGAGTTTATTGCGTGATAGACGAAGAGTGAGTGAGAGAACGAGAAGTAGAGCTACAGTCGAGAGAGCTCGCTAGCGAGTTCGAGACTCAGAGTCGAGGTAATGCAATTTTTGGTGGCTACTACCAAAATTTGATTAAGTTTAACTTGTTGATTTTGGTTCGACAGTTAAAGTTCAATTTAAGCGCTCTTCGACCGTCGTTAATTGAAAGAAGTCTAAATTCAACCATTAGGGAGTCTAGTTCTTCGTTTTCGCGAACTTTTTCTCGCGAAGAAGCGTCGAAGAGAAAAATCTTTAAGCTAGCAAAATTTAATAACCGATTATGTTTTTCGGTTGCAATTCAAAGAAATTTATGCTCATTCAGTGCGCAGTTTTTTACTCATGCAAAAAAACATTGATAATTTTATCTATCCATGTGCAATGAAAAAAAAAACAAATAAATAATCATTACCTATCTAAAAAATGCTGAATCCGAAACCAAAATAAGTTATAGACGGTACAGTAATCCTTAAGTTGAAATTACGATACGTGTTCAGATATGGATTTTAAGTTTAACAGATGATACAGAGACTGATCGGCTGTCAACTTGAATCTTAATACGTGCTCAAAAATCAATATCTGAATACGGATTGTGAACTTCAACGTAAGGATTACTGTCCTTTTATGTTGCGCAATGGCTTTTTAATGTCCGTAAGGATTCGCCAGAATCGACGATGGGACTGTAGTTGCCGGTTTTGCCGTTGTTGGCCGCGGTGTAGTCGCCGCGGTCGTAGGCGCCGGTGTTGTCGTATTTTTTTTACAAAATTCCGGAACATCTTCCGGTTGAATGCAACCCGATTGCGGTTTGCATAACGGATCTATGGATGTTGAAAATTGTTCGCAGTCCGTTGTACAAGTTAGCGTAACAGTCTGAGCTACTCCGCAAGCGTTTTTGCCAGCTTGCAAGCGCACGTAACCGTCGAGACCGTAACCTTTGCCCCAACTATTCTTTACGATGTAGTAAGGAATAGGACCCGTGTAATCGTAGCCGGTCACCAGTACGGCGTGATTTCCTTTCGTGGAACAACTGCGACCGCGAATAACGCCGGTGCCGTTGTAGAATTGCCACGCTTTCGAAGCGTCTATAATTACGACCACCGGACCGTGGTTCAGATACGAGGCCATCAGTCGTTTTTCGGCCGTTCCATCGACGCTTAGCAAAGTGGACCATTTCGTCTAAAAGAATTCTAATATATCGTTGATCTACGCAACTTACGACCCTTAGCGTGAAAAGAACGCGAAGGCCGCGGCCTCGCGGCGAGTACGACCTTCGAAGGAAGTGAGCTTCGAGGTATCTTGCGATACCTCGTTCAACGCAGAATTCGACGAGGATTCTACCTGATAGCTCGTCGCATCGTTGCACGGAATATTTTTACGACATTCCTCCTCGACGCCTTCGTACGGATAACACGATTCCGTCGTTAAATTGTACGCTGTCAAATTGCCCAACACTTTCACCGGTCGTCCGCCTTTGCATCCGAAAGCCGCCGGTTCATCGAAACAGTCGACGATTTGCTGAGGCGATAGCGAGACTTTTTGATTCCACATTTTCCTGTCGATGTGATACTGCGCGGCTAATAAATCCGAGCTCGAAAATGCGTAACAACATCCGCACTTTCCCTGATCCCTCACCTCAGGAATGACACCCTGATCCGCCCAATCCCACTTTTGGCACTTGTTCGTCAGGGCTATCCTTTCTGGATGTTCCAGCAGGCTTTTCACATCCGTGAAATCCACCGATGGCAAAGAACCGGTGGACGATGATAAAAATTCCTCGTACGAATTGTCGGTAAATTGAGTGATTCCGAATGCGGCATCGCCTTCGCTTCGAAGTTTGTTGAAATCCGATATGACATTTATGCTTCCTTTGAATGTCTTGAAGCGACTTTCGAATTCTTCGTCCGTCGCGTATTTTCTATTGTATTTCCGAATGAATCTTTCGAATAACTGTCGCAGGTCGCAATCCGGACAACCGGGGTCGACGGATTGTTCTAAAACGAACACACATTTTAAAATTTATAATTGTAACAGAGTTTCGAAGTGCAAAATAGTTGTACGCGATTTGCAACTTCCGGTGTACGAATCGATTGCAATAGTTTCGACGTAAGTTTCTTCTTGGATCAGTTTCTCGGGTAAACTGTAAAATTTCGCTCTTTTCGTTCCGGTTTCAAACAGGAAGTAATTGCACTGTAGAGAAGAGTATGAGCAAAAAAGTTGCTGGACATTCCGCTTTTCCTACCCCAATTTGTTCGCAAATATCTTTGCATTCTAAAGCATTTTCGCAATGATTGGTTTTCGGATCCAATAATGAATCCTTGATTTTTTTCGTGTTAAAAAACACGTCCTGTTGCACTTGCTTGCGATGCTCTGCCCATAGACATTTCACTACTGAAATTAGAAACAGCTTTTCACGATCATTTCGCGGAACTGTACATCTGGAAGCTTATTTTTTGTTTTTTACTGTCTGGCGGAGAGTCCGGTTCACCATCTCGACCGGACATGGCCACCGGGCCACCGGAGTCGGCCAAATAGCTGCCGTCATCTCGAACTGTTCTTCGATGATTATCAATTGCTGCTTCTTTAGATCGGGCTGAAAGTATCGAATTTTTTATTTATTTATGACTTTCATCGAAATTACCACTATCGTATACCAAAAACAATAATAATTAGTACGATAAAAATGCCGCCCAAGTTTCTTAACCGCAACATCGTGCTCGACGAGTAGGTACAAGTTCGAATTAAATTTACAAAATCGTGCGTCTACGTGAGGCTGGTCAAATATTTTTGTTTCTATTTTTCATTTTGAATTAAACCTGTTTATTAAAACATGATGCTCCTCCGTATCGAGCGAAAAAAACGTTATGAAAATAAAAAAAAACGACTCGTCAACTTAATGTTTTAAGTTTTACAGATATATCTTTAGTTACGGATGACGGAACAGCAAAGTTTTGAACGTAAAACGTAAGCGGAACGGAACGCTAGACTTCGACTGTCTCGATTTATTATGTTTATATTTTGATTTATTCTATAAATACTTCGACGGCGTGCGCTCCCGTCGAGGTGCCGTACTTGCTCGTTTTTCGATGAGAAAATTTTACGGCAAAAACGAATAGATGTTTTGCTGATCAATTTTTTTGTCGATGATCGATGACTTTGTTGTTAAAACATGAAAAATCCCTGTTCACGGTGCTTTTTTTGTTACAATTTTGTTTCTCTGGTTTTGCGCTGGTAGACATTTCTTCAACTACGCCAGGAATAAATGTATTCGCAAAGTTTGAAATTTGCAACACATATTCAGGTATTGATTTTTAGCATGCAGAATGATACAGCCAGCGGTCTGCTGTCCAGCGGATTCCATCCGCCTGCTCAAAAAAGCGATTCCTAAAAGAATATTGTATTTCCACTTTAAGATAGCATTTCTTTTATTCTTACAGCAGTGATGAAGCGACTTTAGATTTTGCAGAATCGAACAACGGATTCGTAGATTAACGCTTAGGATCGGCAGAAAAGAATCTCAACTTTCCATGCGTATCAATTTTGCTCCCCCAACACTACAGCATCTTTAGCTCCCCCCCCCCCTCCTTCATTAATCCTCAACAGTTAGCAACGTAATCTTTTATTTGAATTTAACAGTAAAAAATAACACATTATATCAAACAAATTATGTTAAAAAATAGAGAAAATCCTACATTTCACTTTTTCTTAAACCCCCTCTCCCTCTAGAAATAACAACCCTCAAAAATAAAATCCACCCTCTCGAGAATAACCCCAAGGTCAGACCCATTCGAATTGTGATAACACCGGGGATTATTTTTGAACATTTACAGTAAATAGCTTTTCGAGCGAGAAAATTAAAACCACTCGAACGCACGATTAAAATTTCTTTCAATTATTGCATTATGTTTTGCGTTATGTTTATTAATTATTATTTTTAATCGGACGAGTCATTTCAGGTTTGAGCGGTCTGCGACATATCAAATTACAGTAAAAAGGGAATATTTTTCAAAATAGTTCCTTTTCGCCGCTTTTCATTGTATGCGTTGTTCGCCGTACTGTTTTGTTATCTAACCAGTTTTATAAATCCTACTTAATATGAAATATTTTCTAATATTCCAGTTCATTTCAAAGGGAAGACGCAATTTTTGAACATTTTTATTGTTCAGGAATAAATACACTGGAAACGAAATATTTACAAGCAGATACAAAATTGCTCGGAGAATCGTTAACTCGTTCACTAGCCTGAGATACAATGCGATCACTTATCATCAAGTTATTGATAAACGACGTTTGTTAAGAAGTGGAACCAGTTTATACCCTGAAAAGGCAAAAATATTGATAAGCTAGCGCTGTTAAATTTGAAAAACTATTTAAAATTAGGTACAATGAAGTTGACCTTGGATTTTAGTATTTTACCATACCTTTTTGATTATCCGGCTGTAGATCGAAATGTTTCGCCTGTGGCCTTTCTCGAAGACTAGGAGGAACCGTCGGTCCCATAGCCACTGGCCCACCAGAATCACTCGAATACGAACCATCGTCCCTTTTTAACCTTTCGATTCGTAATGACCAGCATGTATCTAAAATTTGCGCAATTGAAAAAATAAGAAGCTCTTCTTACGAGAAAATTTGTAATCTTACGATAAAACATAATAAAAATAAATATGATTAAAGTAGACTTGCTCATTTTTCAGAACTACGGGTTCCCGACGAAACGTGTTTCTCCGGAGAATTTGGAAGTTGCATTCATATTTATGTGCGTAACCGTAAGAATTCGAGGCATTTGTCTTCAAAAAGTTTCACCAAACAACCGTGACGAGTCCAAAATGGACTGGTTTTCAAACAAAACATTTACCGAAACAGGTTCTTAAATTCATTCGACGTCAAATTTCTGCTCTGTCCGAATACAGTTACGCCTACAACGTATTTTTCGAAATCAGTGAAGTAGATCTTAATCTTTTTTTAATGACGTCAAAGGTCGAATTCGAGGAAATAACTTTACCTCGTAAAAATCAAAATACCAAAATAAAATAACAGGATTATGGTTGAATAGAACGACAAACTGAACGAGATGAAACATAAAATTGCGCAAAGATTCGCAGGATTTATCTCGTTTAGGACACAGTCGAAGAACTATAGGGGCGAGAGTTCTGCGCGTTCTTTATTTTTACATATTTTTAATTGGCAGACTAATATTTCGACTTCATGCGGAACAAATTTATGCAATTTTTCACTTGCTCGTATTTCATTTATGTTTCGAGAACAAAAGTTTCATCAATCCGATGACCGGCGATTCGAAAGCTAACGTCGCAACGAAAGCCAAACATAACGCGGTGACAACATTGCCGAAGAAAAAATATACCTGGTTAGAAAAAATGATTTACTATCTAAAAGTCCTTTCGCAACAGCGGTTGAATAAAAGTACAGTAATCCAACAGTTGAGACTTCCAATCCAAATTCAGATATTGATTTTCGAGCGCTCGGTTAGGTTCAGGTAGGCGGTGAACCGTGTCTGTATCATCTTGCTGCATGCTAAGTCAATGAATACGGATAGTAAATTTTACCTTAGGATTACTGTACTTTTATTCGAGCCGTAGTTTTGAAAGGAGTACGAAGAAGCGAAATTTTACCATGGTATAATCGGAATCAAAATGCAGGCCTGTTTGTCTACTGTAGTAAGTGTACTCGATGACCAACGGATGAATCAAGTAAGCGCAATAAGTCAGCCGACTTAACGGTATAAAGATTCGCGCCGACAGAAATTTGTTGACAAAACCTAAAAAAAGGCAATAAAATGACTGGATTTCGCTCTAATGCTACTGTTTTCTTATTCATCACCTCCGTTTCCGGTCACGCAAGCAAAAATCACCCAAGCCACTCCCAAACCCCAAACGGATCGTGATACGCCAGCGTAAAGGGCGCTGATGAACTTATTCATTACCGTAGCGCCTCTGGCAACGTTGTACAAACCGTACAGTACTGTCAAATTTAAAACAGCAGCACTGCACCATAAACCGATGAGCAAAACCTATAAATCAAATTGAAACGCAAACATGAATCTATTTGCGAATTTGTATCTGAAAAGGTTTGAAAAGTATGAATGGTTGAAGACGAATATGAATATGTTTGCGAGTGAAAAAATGAAAACGAATATGAACATTCGTGAATATGAATAGGGAGCTAACTCGATTCAACCGAAGCTTTTTCCCTAGATATTTAAATATCACGTATCCCAGAATAATTCCGATGAAGAATGGTCCGGCTCTCGTGAAAGGGTAAACATATACGTGATAGGCGTCGACACTGTTGAATCTGAATACAAAAAATCCTTCCACTCGTATTAGCCGGGGCCGCAATAAAAATCAAATCAATCGTTACTGAGCTGAGTTAGCGAAAAAGTTAACTTGATTCGGTGGATAATTGTTTTCGTACGTCATTAATCCGTTCGCTATCGAACTCCCGATAATAATAAGAACGGATAAAGAAATTCCGAGCCACGGTAATCTGTAAAACAATTTATTTATCCGCCGGTTGTCGTATCTGCTCGTAAACTTGAGGATTTATTACATCCACATGGGGATAAGAACTAAAGGCGAAATCCAGTAAAATTGCATATCATTGGATAAAAACCAAGACCAACCGAAACACTGGAAAAAGACAAAGTTTACGAGAGGTTTAGTCCAATCGCATCTACAACGGAATAAAAGTAGAGTAATCCGATAGTTAAAAGTTACAATACAGATATTGGTATTTGAGCACACGGTAAAATACAGGGGTCTACCATGCTCGAAATCAATATTCGAATTCGGATTCAAAATTAAACAGTCTAACCTGATTGTCAACGTCGACTAAATTATTGATAAAAAGCAGATTCGTCCACCACGTAGTTTTGCAGAAATTCTTTTCGGCGCCCATTTGGGGCCACAGGGGACCGTCGGCTAAATATCGAAACAAAGTAATGTCTAATCCCATGATTAGCATGTACGGCGGGATTAGCCTAAAAATATTTTGAATGAGAACTCTATCGTCAGTCGCAACTACTTCTAGAATGAAACAATCCGTATTCAGATATTGATTTTCCAGCGCGGGGTTCGATCGACCCCGCGTCGTCGCCCGTATCACCCCGTACGCTTGGAAATCAACGAATCTGGATACTGATTTTAGGCATACTGTACTTTTATTCCAGCCCTATTTGCGTAGACTTTGGAGGATGGAGAAAACTTTACCTGATATATCGCGAGATGTAGAACATTATCCAATCGCTAACCGATTTTAAGTTTTTTCCCGATTTTTTTTCGGTTTCTTTAAACCACAAGTAGCACAAAAGGCAGCCGCTAAAATGAGAAGATTTTGAGGAAAATGACCCTTTTTAAGTACCGTAAACCGGGGCTACTTTGCGACCCGGGGCTACTTTGCGCCGATTTGACAGGTTTTCCAATAATCAGCATTACAGTTTCCCTGAACGTAATTTGCTAAACTTTTTTGCATGAATAACAAGACTTATGCATAATTTATTAAAAACAGATGGTTTTGCCTAACGATAGTTAGTTTGCGCGAACAAAAAATTTTTTTAAACTGATCGCTATTGGAACATGCCGATTGGTCCTTGGAATCAATTTTTTAGCTTTTGATATATTAAGCTTATTTGGCACCCATAAGCAAATTTTTTGCAGCCTACGAAAGCTAAATGACCTAATATTTCTATTTTTTTTCATCAATAGCTGTTAGACATATTTTAAAATGCTAAACGCAAAGTAGCCCCATGATTTTCAGGGGTAATTTTATAACAACTTTCATGAATATACGTTTTTTTTCGTCTAATAAAAAAGCGTCTGCTAAGAAAACTTCCAATTCAATTACGATTTCGTAGATTTTGTAATTTTTGTTATAAAATATTCCAAAATGGATTGATTTTGGTAGCGTACAGTAACTTTTGCTTACAATACTGTATGCATTCTTGATTAAAAGACTGGCTCCGCAAAGTAGCCCCATTTTCTAAAAAAGTACCATGTCAGCAATAACTCGCTACCAGTTGATCTAGAATGAACTTTGACAAAAATACTTTTTCTCAGCAAATTCCCTAATGTCTTCCAATGATTTTTGTATAAAATTTATCAAGGTTTATGCAAGTACAAGAAATAATATTTTTCATGAAAGTTAGAAATGGTCGCTTTTTTCCGCAAAGTAGCCCCGGCTTACGGTACTAACAAAATAGTAAAATATGAAACAATTTAATTTATTAGTTGGAGACAACTTATTATTTAGTTTTTAGTTACTAATACTTAGTAGCACAACTCAGCCACTAAAGCAATTAGTCGCAAAGCACTAATTATTTACTCATTAATGTACTAAATGTTAGTAAAAATATTGTAACTAAATATATTAGTACTGAAAAGTTACTAATAAAAATTTAGAGAGTAGTCAATTAAAAAAAGAGATGAAATGGGTTGGCCCATTTGTTTTTTGATGTATTTATAAAAAGTAGCAATGTTACCAGAATTTAGTAGAGCAAGTTCGGTATCAATAAAAATTTTATGAATATCTTGTTTGCATTCTTAGGCTGTTTTGAGATATTTTTGTTTTTTGATCAAAGAAGAGATGAGATTACACCATCATCAAAATTTGTTGTTTTTTTTACAAATCGGCTTCTTAATTTTCTTAGAATATTAATTTTTTTGAAACGATCGATAGTGAAATTGGAAAGTCAAAAGTATGGAGCAGTTGCTTAATTCGAAGGAAAAAACGTTCCAGAAGTCATCAATTGATGAACATTTATTAAATTTATCATGC
>JAQGBA010000281.1:0-44589 GCA_034698125.1 Prionchulus punctatus | reverse complement strand
CCCCCCCCCCCCCCAATCCCATGTTTAGCTTTGCGGCTGCTTGAGAGGAGATACCGGTTTTTTAAAATAAATTGACATATTTGTTCAGAACTCATGAAGCAAGAAAATTTGCTGGTAAATCAAACTCAACAATATCAACATGAATCATCGAAGAATCAAAGTGTTAACGAAGTTTTCCATATAGAATCAATGCACAATATTCTGTGGCATTCTTTATTGTTGGTGTCTATCTTACTTCTTTTGTTGGTTTTCGCCTTGTATTTTGTTCTTAGTGGAGACACGTATTCCGATAATGCATCCACTCTAGTTGAACGAAATTTTCGTCGACTTTTAGGCTTATTTTAACTGTTTATTTTTGTAATCAACGGCTGGGCAACACCTATATTTGCGCAACACAATTCTGATTGAGAATGGAAAGAGATGACGAATATGTGTTACAGGGTGTCCAGAAATTTGTTCGCCGGAAATTTGTTCCCGGACATTTGTTCGCCAGGTCATTTGTTCGCCGGACTTTTATTCGCCTTAGCTATTTTTTCGCCAAACATATTGTTTGCCTGGACTTATTACTATTTTTTTTACTAATTTTTTACTAACATCAAAACACAAATGTAAACCAAATGCATTATATTTATATGTGAACTTAGATAAAATTTACAAATCGTCAAAAATTAAAATTATGGGCTATGCTATACAAATAGTCAAGCAAATCCCGTTTCATGGTATTTTTTACAGTTCGGCTGATTCGAAGGGCACAGTCTCGATACTTCTTTTTTCCAGGTGGTAAATTCATACCAGCTATAAATTTTTCGATTTTCGTTTCATTGAGGCTTTGTTCTTTCTGGATCGCCTTTATAAACTTCCAGATAGCGGGATGATGGGTCCAACTGTCTGAAGAAATCCACGATGTCATCCTTCAACTGAATTGTTCGTTTTTGACAGTCCTTCCTGAACTGAGCTGTAGCAATTCCATAGGTCGAGCGGAAAGGGCGGAATTCTCCTTCTTTGGTTAGAGAATTTTACCTATGTTCGCCAAACAACATGTCTTTGTTTTTCCCAAAAAAATTGTCCAGGCAAACAATATGTTTGCGAAAAAAACCTAAGGCGAATAAAAGTCTGGCGAACAAATGTCCGTGAACCGTGTTACAGGTAACTCGCTCAATACCTCGGATAAAAAGATAAAAGCTATAGCATTTTCTCTCACTCGCATGTAACAGTCTGAAGTTTATGCCATTCTAATGAAGGAGCGGGTCGCCAGATGTGTGCCACAAAAAATGTGGTTCGGTTAGTCTGGACACTGTAACATATAACCTCGTCGCGACTTACGGATTGTTTCAGTTACTATCCTTTATTTTTTTGTTGTTATTATTATAAAGAGTGTGGCCGTAAATAAATTTGTCTATTCAATGTGGAACTGCCGGGACTTTTTTGAATTCCTTCGGTAGAGTTCTCGACGAACTGTAACTTTAACTACGGCTGGTGACGCTTCCTCGAAACTAGATTTATTTTATGCAACAACAAAAAACAACACATACTTCATTATGTAGTTGCGGCATTAACCAATAATAGTTTTCAAAGCATATAAGTAGAGAAAAAATTAATTTATAACAAAAAGAAACTCTTCGCGAAACGATAACGTTATGCATCCGTTAGATAAATAAAAAAATCTGATCGACAGCGCGATGATTATTTTTACTTCGTGAGTGATCCGTAACTGCTCGATAAAATAATACCTGCGGAAAGCGAGAAAGTTAATATATAGAAACCATTCGTCTCGTATACCTCTCGAGTTTAGCTCGACTTGGAATTATCCATCCTAGTCTGATGCTCGTGCTCGGGAGTTAATAAACCCGATTCGATTAGCGAATCTCGTTTCTCGCTACCTCCATCGAGATTTTCCTTCTCGAATTTTCGGGTCTTCGTCAGAGTGACGACATCTTGGAACCGCCTAATCGGAGCTTCGTCTTCCAGGTAATTGCGATCGCCAGGGCGTACGATTACCATTTCGTCATCTTTGAAGCTCATTCCCACCAAGTGACCGCCAAATACATTGTCTCGTTTCTTTAGCGAGGCTTTCGTGTGAGCGATCTGTGGATTTCGTTAGCCCCAGAAAATGTCCTTCTGCAACGGCGGTAATTGATTGTGAACTTCGTATAGCCAACGTATAGCCGATTTAGATATTGCGATCCAATATGTAATTCATTTTGAAATCGTCGTCATCTAAAGCAGTTGATTTCACTCAAAATCGTCACTGTATAAAATTAAGGAAAAGCAACATTTTTTTACCTTCTCCGAACGGATTCATCAAGCCTTCTCCGACTTTCAACCAACCCATGTAAAAACAGAATTGCAGTATCATGAAAATGGGCACGTAAATGTCAGAGTCTTTGACGATTTGTCGTCCCGTCAGACATATGGCGAAATAACCGTAAGCGGCGATGGCCACCACTTGCGTGTAAACCAAGGGTATGCTCACCCAATCGTAGACCACCAGCATAACGAGACAGAGTCGAAAATTCAATACTTCTTTCATAAGGATCAGGGTTGCTAACGATTGCATCACTAATCGCGAGACAGCTGCACCAACAGCTACATAACTGATACAGTGATATTATTAAGGGAATTTGCAATACCTTTAATCACCATGAATATTGTAGGCAAAATCATGGAACTTAAATAAAGACAAAGAAATCATTCCAAGGATAGCATACGAGTCGCTGGGACAACATACCAGATTGTACGAGACTCTATCATAACCCTACCCTTTAAAATCAGCAAACGTGAGCTGTAACAGTCGTGTATTATTGTCGAGACTTAAAAAGCCGATTACATTACAATTACTCTTACAAGCCGATTTTATTGTGTAAGAATCGTGGTTTTTTTTAGCTAATTACATTTTATTGTTAAAATTGAGAATTTATGGAACCAAAATGCTAACTAAAAAACAAACTAACGAGAAATGACGATGAGCAGTTTTGGTGAAAACATACAATAACCGCATAAAATTGGAAAATATCATCCTGAACATGTGTAGGCCAATGGCAGTTTGGATTAATCTGCCGTGGTAAAATTTCGTTAGTTTATGCTTAAAAATCTTGTTTGTCTCGAAATTTCCAGAAATTTCACGAAACTCTTTGTAGACTTTACTTGCAAATTGTTACGCGTTCCCTGACATCTTTAAAAAGATTTCATCAACATTTAGATTTAAAAATACTCCACGCGGAAACAACCACATTATTTCCCTTTCGGAAGTTTAGGTCGTTTTTTTATTAATTATATAGAGTATGATAATTACGCGGTAAGAACAAATATCGTACAAAACATTCTACAAATAGCAAAGCACTCTCGTTTCAAGATGAATTTTTTTTATGGTCAAATAGGGAATTTTATCTTATATACAGCCGTGAGCACGCTTGATTTTTATACCCTGACACAGATTGCTCTTTGAATGTTGTGATGCTCTTCGCTCCCCAATAACTCCTGGAAATCTTCCACACTTCAGATTCAGTCCACCAGCGTTAAATTTATTTCCTTACTTTGATGATCATGATAGAGTAAAATGGAGAATTCCAACTGCTCATCATCATCATCATCATCAGATTTGCATACCGATCAAGATGATATTCAAATTCTTGCAACAGTTATGTTTTTTCTTTTTGGATTCATATCCGTATTCGGCAATTCGTTGATCATCCTATCGATGTGTAGGTCAAAGATGATTCACTACGGCGGATACTATACTTTGGTACATTACGCTTTGACTGATATCCTATCGGGCCTATTGGATTTGATATATCTGCCTTTGGCTAATTCGTTCAAGAGTACATTCAGATTGAGTTTCGTCATGGGATTCGTTTTGGTATTCGCTGAATTTTCTCGAAAACTTTTCATCATTTTCATGGCTGTGACGAAATTCTACTCAATCATGTTTCCATTATTGGCGCGTTCTACGATGGATTTGGACTGGTACAAGAAACATATTTCGATCATTTGGGGATTTAGCGTTTTGACGTGCTTGCCGTTTTGGATCTGGAGGAGTATTTATTTAGATCCGTGCACATTCTATTGGACTTTCAACCAACGAAACTCGATCTTGACTTCTGCGTACGGGTTGACATTCAATATTACAGTAACCGTTATCATAACTATAGTCTATCCTGTTTGCTTTGTCAAAGTCCTGAAAATCAGCAGATCTTGGAAAAGTTCTCACTCAATGTGCCGTAGACAGTCGGCTAGTCTTCAAAATTTCCATCAAGAAAAAAAGATTTTATGTCTATTCTTTTTGAATTCGTGCATTTTCGTAGCTTACTGGGTTCCACTGTACTTATTTGAACTATTTCGAGTTGATCTTGATCGTTATGCTATTTTACAAGAAATCACTCGAGGTGTCCAAATCTCGTATAATCCCTTAGTCTACTTATGCTTGAATTCAAACATTCGTCGAGCTGTGAAAAATGTTTTTCATTTTAAACTTTAGGAAATGTTCGGCCAAGTAACTGTTCTAACTTTTCATTTGATTTAACAATTAACAATTTTTACCGTATTTGCTATTTCAATGAAACGAATTTTGGTTCAATAAACACGTAATGTGCGCCATGAGATTGAAAAAACTGTTCAATTTTCAAGCATGTCTCTGAGTAGTTTATTTCTCGAATTAACGAAATGTGAACGCTGACGTTAATTCGACTTTTACTGTCACGCCATACAGTAAGATTTTCATAACGAATTTGATTAAACTGAAAAAAAAATTAAAGAGCCAACAGAGTAAGACCAAAACATCGGAGACTGTCTAAAAAAAAAAGCTTACTTCGCTATCGAAACAATTTTTCATCCTTTCAATGTCGATCGTTTTGGGAACAGCGAGGAGTAAAATTAAAATTTGTTCTTTCACTAAAACGATGTAGAGATTTCTAGATAATAACAAACAAACAAACAACACTTGCTAATCTCAAAGTTCACTTGATTTGATCTATTTAGTCATGAACGAACCACTTACTTGGTGCATATAGGCATGCAAAAGTTACGATATTGCATAAGGCATTCAACACTGGATCAATCCACACAGTGACACTTGACATGCGATACATGGAAACAGTGAGCACGGTCAGTGGCGGAAGAAAGTGAAACACACCTTTCAATAAGTGACCGACACGATTATCCTCAAATCCCGAATCTATCAATACAAAACAAACACTTTGCCGTATTTGTGCAAAATATTGTTTGTGCTTTCGTACCAATGTAAAAAACGCAAAAAAATTTAACAACCAAAGATATCAATGCTAGACAGATTATCAACGCCGGATAATGAATATCCATTTCGTGGAAATGCACGTGAATAATAAGCGATAACATTTGTAACGAATAAATGATATGAACCATGCTTAGGGCTGCCATTGTAACGTAGGAGACTGTGAACCAAAATGTTATGAAACGTTCAGCTTCGAACTGAAAACATTGTTAAAAAACCAATTAAATGTAAAACTAACAAACATTCGGCAAAGAAATAGTAAAAATAACAATAGAACTTAAATGGAAGTCTTCTTTCAGGTCAAATTGATTATAAGTGAAAAATGCAGCGAACTTACGAATCGAAACCAATTACAGTTACTTGTTCAGTTTTTTTTCGTTTGTAGATTAATGATAAAACAATAATTGCCAATACTAACGTATGACAAGTATCAAATCGTAAAACCAACGCATGAGCAAATAAGGATACAGCAAATTCAGCAAAAAACAAAATGCTTAACAAACCAAGCAAAATAAATTCCATTATGAATGTTTCTTTCATTTTTCAGTCGAAATTAAAATTAAAATGCAATTACAAAATAGTTGGCCAGGTTATAAATAAAATTTTATTGCATTTTTGTGTTTCAACGCAGCTCATTTCGAACAAAATGGTAAACATAAATGATTTTACCTTTACTGCTAACTTTCTTATCTATTTTTGATTGTTAACTGACCTTCTGAAGTCAAAACAAAGCCGAAATAAAACAAATATCAAGTGGTTGGATATCAGTTACAAGTCCATGATAATTTATCTGAATGACTGAATGAATTACAGACGAGCTAGAAACGTTTTTGACCAACTTGCTTTTCTTGCCTTTTTGATTTACCTAAGTTGCTTTACTTCGACTACGAAACAATAATATTACAAGTTTTGTATATCAATTATAGTTAACGTTGAAATGTTTAAATTGAAATAATATTTCAATAATTTCAGTAATTTTCGTTTCCTTCTTATATTTTTGTTGCCGACGAGTTTAAATTTGAAGTGTCCTCTTGTTTAGATTTTTTCCAACGACACACAAGACAGAACGATGTTAGCACAACAGCGATTATGATAATAATTACGAAAAAACAAAGGAAAACAACCAGGGCGATTGCCTCTCCTGAAACAAAATTACCGTGTTATCACCACTTTCATTCATAACTTAATACTATTTTACCTGTCCAAAATTCTTCAGGTTTCATTATCATTTCCGTTATCGTGGTTTGTCTGATTCTAGCACGTATTAGTGTCAAAGCTGGAAGCAAATGGTAAAATGGAAAATCAAGCGAGAAACAATTCTAACAAAACAAGATATAGTTTTAAAAACTACCTATCAAAGGTGTTTAAATATCAAATTACCGTAAGTTTCATTTTCAGTAGTTTCGTTGCCATTCTCAATAGTTTCGCTGTGAATTGACCGAATTCCATTGATATTTGTAATTTTGATGCCGTTAAAGCCGAATCCGACTCTCATCGCATAACGTTCGATGTTATTAATTACTAGAATAATTATCAAAATGTTCAAAACATTGTTTAACATATTTACGAATAATAAGTTTAACAAAAAAAACAACAACCGTTCACTATGAAGCACAAAATCGTACTGGCTACTGTGACACTTTACATATTTCATAATTTGAAGCAGTCAGGGCTTGCTTAATGTAAGAAACTAATAACTTGCCCATCAAACTGTCCTTTATATATTTACTGTATCGAATGAGTGCGCACAATAAAATTCGTTGAATGAAAATCTGTTTTAAAATCATAACATTTGCTCGTTTCTCTTCGAAAATGGCCGATAAAATGTCGAATATCGAAAAAATGCAGCGAGAAGACGCGATTCTGAGCGAAATGAATGACGGACGTTTGGTGAAAATGGAAGTGGATTATTCCGGGCAAGTGGACAAAGCGATTCCCGAGGCCGAAAAATTGTCTCAGGTTTTTGTTTTCCGCGTATTTTCTCTGTTTCACGATTTTAATCACTTTTAAATTTTAGTCCGGACAGCTGCAAAAAGCATTGGATTCGTTGTACTCTTTAGAAAAACAATCTCGTTTGGTAAAAACCAAAAATTGCTCGGATATTTGTTTTTCGGACATAAACTTTGTTTCTTAGGCTGCGGATATGCGGTCTAATAGTAGGATTCAAGTAGCTATTGTTAAACTTTGCTTTAACGCCAAAAATTGGGACGCGTTGTGCGAAAATATTGTTATTCTCAGCAAAAAACGTTCGTTAATTAAACAGGTCAGTTGGAAGTTTGTTTGATTTTCTTATAAACGAGGAATAATTGTGAAACATGTGTTTCAGGCAATTTGCAAAATGGTTCAAGAAAGTTGTACGTACGTCGATCAAATGCCGACGAAGGAATTAGTTTTGAAATTAATCGACACTTTGCGAACTGTTACGGCAGGAAAAGTAAAACAGAAATTTCGTTTATTTACATTGAATTCACAATCAATGTCCGTCGATGATTTAATTTCTAGATTTACGTCGAAGTTGAACGAGCTCGTTTGACTTACAAATTAGCCAAAATGAAAGAAGAAGAAGGGAAAATTGACGAAGCTGCGACTGTTTTGTTAGATTTGCAAGTAAAATTTCGCCATAAAATTTTAGTTTCTTTGTTGTTTTTTTTCGTACTTTACCATTACTCCCATTAGATCGAAACTTACGGAACCATGGAAAAACAAGAGAAGGTCGAGTTGCTCTTGGAACAAATGCGATTGTGTTTGAATCGCAAAGATTACGTTCGAGCTCAGATTATCTCACGAAAAATATCCGTGAAATTTTTCGAAGACGAATCCAATCAAGTATTTTATTTTTTCGGACCATTTTTAAGATAAGTGTTTGAATTAACGTTTTCAATTTTTTGTTTTCAGGTTCAAGTTTTGAAACTAAAATTTTATCAGTTGATGATTCAGTTGGATCAAAACGACTCTAGTTATTTGGCTATTTGTCGGCATTACTTGGCAGTTTCGAAGACGCCGATGGTTAAAAGCGACGCAACGAAGTTGGATGAAGTATGATTCGAAAAATTTGTGGATCAATTTTCGACACATTTAAACAAATTTCAGGCGTTGAAAAACGTCGTTTTGTACGTTTTATTGGCTCCGCACAACAATGAGCAGTGGGATTTAATGAACAACATTCGATTGGATAAAAATTTAGATAAAATTACCCAATACAAGTGAGAAACAATTTACGACTAAGAATGCGAATGCGATGAATTTTTGAGTTTCTGAGAACGATTCTTGTTTCAGAGATTTGTTGAACATGTTCATCACTCAGGAACTAATTTCTTGGAGCGGCGACGTCGTTGCTAAATACGAAATTCCTCTTCGACAAGGCTCCAACGTTTCACCGCCGACGGGGGTTTTCGATCCGAAAACGGATCTTGGCAAGCGGCAGTGGGAAAGTTTTCAAACTCGAGTCGGTGAACATGTAAGTTACACAGAGCTATAGTTGTAAATGTGCTATTTATTGTTTGATGCGAACTGTATTCACATGTTAACTATAGTCGCCTGTCAACTGGCCAATACTCTTATGCGGATTATAGTCGTGAATGGTCAAAAACGATCATTCGAAGTCTGGACGAAATCTAGGATTATGATGTGATCGGTTTAGTAGCACTTGGCTTCCTTTCTCACAGTCATTGAGCAATAATTTGCACGCCTAAAACAGTTACAGGACTAATTCAACTTTGTCAAAAGTCTGAACCGATTGAATCCGGCTAAACAGGTTTTTTTGTTTGTTGTTTTATTCGCCCGCCCGTAATCAGCGTCTCCATCGGTGAGAGAATCTATTTTATATCAAACCATCGTCAATCACGATACAGTATAATAAAATGAAATCAAAAGAAGGTGTCTTAAACAATTATAAACTATTTACTATTTTAAAAACGTGTGATCATCCATCAAAGTTAAATAATGATGCTCGACGACGATACTCTTCGAAAAAACAGACCACCAAAAAATGCAAACTGTAAATTAGCCAGCAAACGTTCATAAATTGCAAAGATCTCACAAAAAATGTGCAGTCTGAAGAAAACGAGTGGATAAATTGGTTTTTTTTGCATATGGCGTATAATCATGAAAATATTTGGTCATCCATGCAACTCAGTGGACGCTTGACATTGACGACTAATTTTTTGCAGCATGCAAACAATTTTGACTGTCTAAATCAATTTTGCTCTTTTTTCTTAACATTCAACGACTTCACATTTTTATTGCACTTCCAACGTTTTTATTCTAAGTTTCGTCATTTGTCAATATATTATTTACACAGTTTTTAACACAATGACGACACTGGTCACTTGAGTTTTTGGTTTAATTTTCTCTTGTGAATTTACTATTTTGACGACGTTCAATGCTGTACGTCGGTATGATGTTCCAATTGATGTCGCTATCGGAATTTCCATCGAATAACGCGCATATTGAAATTTTGTACGAGTTTATGGCGTTACTGTCCAACGCTATAACTGTTCGAGTTTCGTTCTCGTTCGTTTTCAAACGTCCCAACTCGACGTCCATCGACGTTAAAATGTCGCCCAAAAAGTCTTGCGAGGTTGGCAGCGTTGGTTTTTGGTTATTTTTTCCGTAACGTATCGCGTAGCGTCGTACGTCGTGATTTTTCGTTCGTTCGAACGTCCATTCGATTTGCAACTTCGTGTCCGATAGCCATTTCGTTGTGATATTTGCCGGATCGCATTTCGGCGACGGTACAAATACACCGGGTCCGGCCGTCGGCGCGATTTTGTAACACGGTAGACTCACAGTCGCGTCGCAATCGACGTTGACAACGAGCGAATTTTTCGCCGACGACGACGGGTCGGTTGGTTCTTGAACCGGAACCGCGTAGTCGCATATTCGAATCGGGGAAATTATCGTAATCAAGAAAATACATTTAGGATTTTTCTGAACGCTGCTGGCCAACGCTTTCGAATATTCTTTGGGCAGAACCATTTTCGCGGACGTCGACGACGTGAATTCAATCCGAGGTATTAAGGCGTTGACGCCGTCGCCGCATTCGATGACGTGAACGACGGCGTTTTGTTGGACATCGACGTCGCCGTTGGTCCAATTTTTTAATTCGTCGTTGGTCCACTTGAATTCCACGGTTATTTCGCTCGTTATTTCGTCGTACCAATTGTAGAATATTTCGAAATTGTCTATCGTCGCTTTTTTCGGTATCGTCGGCATTACGTAAGCTCGTCGGACGGCGTTTCGACTGACTAGTAAAAATTCGCCGCTGAAACATTTCGATGGACGTTTAAACGAGTAGACGGTGAGATTTTCTCGTACGAACAGCGAAGTATAGTTCGAACGTCCGAATTCTTTAACGGACAAGTTGTAGTAATTTTCGCCGCCGTCGTCCGCTGTCGTCGATGACCATCGTAAGTCGATGGTCGTCGGCGTTTCTTCGATAGTTATTCCATCTTGGACGGCAATAAAGTCCTCGGCGCCGGCGTTCTCGATAGCCAGCGACAAACAAATAATAAAAATTAACTTCATCTTGTTCGAATGATGATTTACATTTATGGTCATCTTCTTTCCTTCGTCGATGTCGTCGTCGTTTTTGAATGTAACATCGCCGCACGCTATGTCGTCGTTCGACGACTGAAAACTACTCACAAATGAATGAGACGCGTGGACCTGTTTGATTTTCAAACGGAAATCGTGCCGACAGTTTTTTTTGTCACTTTTCTTTTCATCGTCGTCGGTCGATCCAACCCTTTCCAATCCATTCCTTTATTCGAAAATTCCACATTTCCCGCCTTTCGGCGATTGTGTTCCTTTTCTAAGCCGTTCGAATGAATTACGTGCGAGCGTTTGATCGCCATACGCGTTAAACTGGTTATTTTCTTTATTCGAACCCTCGAGGGAGGAAAACGTCGTCGTTTTGTTTTCTTTACGGATCTGTGATCTTAATCCGCTACATTTTATCGTGAAAGTGGCTTAAACATGTTTTCGATTTCGTTCATTTGCTTCATTTCTCGTTTCATGACCCAGTTTTACTTAAAACTGAACAATGTTGATGTTATTTACTCAAAATTAATAAAAGACAGTTAGTTGATTGTTGGAAATTTCACTGATTTATTGACAAGGCATTATCATTGAACAACAAAAACATAAAACGGATGCAGGCCTAGATTTTTAAAATAACTGGCATTTTCTGGTCTCATATGCATCCTTATTCTCAGTCGTCTCGAGTTTTGTATAAGATACGAAGGACGTTTCTTGAATAAAGTGCTTTCTTTCGAAAGTTACGTCTGGTGACGCAAAATGTGTCATTTTTTCAAAGTGTCGTTTAAATTCATCCTATTCTGGTTTTTGGGCGCGGTTTTTTGACAAATTTCGGAGTGTCATTTACTTTCGCAATGAACCAAACATGACCTACATCGCTCGCGACTGAGGCGCTGGTACTAGTCTTAATCAACTAAAGTCCATTCACTACTACAAACCCAAAAAGTTTACCGTAAGAATGGGCCGTGTGTGCGATATATATAAAACAGTTTTTGAACCAATTCCACTTAACAAAATGGTCCACCAGCGTGTCCTATACATGTCTAAAACACCCAGTGGACCATTTAGTAAAGTGAACTGGGTCAAAATTGAGTTTTCCGTTGTATATGCAAATCATACTTATGGTAAACTTTTTGAGTTTACAAAAGTGGTGGGACTCTATATCTTCTTCCATCAACATCGCCAGTTAATAATACTTCACGCTAGCAAGCTAGTCTTACACAGTGGTGCCATTTGCAGTTTATGTCACCGCTAATTAATATTTCGAGCGCCGAAGGCTCGAGGCATGACATTTGTTTGATGAACAGTTGACTGTGGTGTTGCGGCCACAAACCCGTTTGTTTACATTGTCGAGCACTGTTAAATTAATAGCCAGTCGTGTACAGAATATCGTAATTATTGCAATATCGTTTTTAGAATATCAGAATGATCGCGAAATATTACACTCGCATTACGTTGTCGCGAATGGCCGAATTGTTGGATTGGCCAGTGGAGAAAACCGAGGAATTTCTCTGTCAATTGGTCGTCAACGGGACGATCGTTGGCGCTAAGATCGATCGACCCGCCGGTCTGGTCACTTTCCAGCCGAAGAAATCCCCGACGGAAGTGTTGGACGAATGGAATACGAATTTGTCGGATTTGATGGATAAATTGAACAAGGCTTGTCATTTGATTTTGAAAGAGGAAATGGTTCATAAGCATTTGCACAACGTTTTGCCGTCGGCAGCGGCGGCTTCTTCGTCGTCCGCGCAAAAAATCGCTTGAACAACGTGTTTATGTCTGTGTCAATTAATCAGTTAATTAATTTGTTTTTGTTTTCTTGTTAAAATTAAAAGTTTCTTGTTTCAAAAGTGAATACTAAATTCGAGTAAGTATACTATATTCTTCATAAGATGAATAGGTAGCCTCAAGATAAAATAATTTCTTACGTCAATTGGCAATGAATTTTGTGCGGTTCAGGAATTAGAGCAGTGATCAAAGAAATCGTGCGATTTTATGTCACACTGATACGTTTTGTTACCCAAAATGTATTTCATGAAACTCTTTTCGGGCAAATGATTATACCTTTATTTAAAAACTAACGGGCGACTAAATGGTGCTTGGGTCTTAGTAAATTATTAAATTCGTTATTTTAAAACAATTCATTTTCCAAAAAACAATATGATGCATGAGGTCGATGAAAAAGACTGGAAATTCGACGGTGTCGCGTCTGATTCGGTCGAAAATTGTGAACGTAACGAGGAAAATTCGAATGCGTCAACGATTCAAATTTTGGTCGACGACGGCGGCGGTGGAATCACGGAAAGCAACGGAATTATTTCAGAATTGAGCCCGACGAACGCTAACGTCGATTCGTTGCTGAGCGAATTGGACGGACTTCTGCACGACGACGACGAACAAATCAAAAACAATTCCGGCGATTTATTACCGTCGTCTTGTCCACCTACATCCAACGGCGTTCGATTGGATTTAGCCGAAGAAACGAACGTTGATAAAATGTCGAAATTTTACGATAAATTTAGTCAACAATGTTTCGAAATTGAAAAGTACGACGAAGTTAAATGTTCGAGCAAGTTTGGATGAAGTTTCGATGAGTTTCCTGAAACTTTCTGAATCCACTGCGTTAACCCACCTCTTTAATTGCATTTTTTTCATTCCGACCTTGTTTTTCTTGCACTGTCTATTTTTTACGAAGTTGTTTTTCGAATCATGAATTTTGTTTTATGTAGGCTAGAAAAATTAGTTCAACAGTTGCAAGACCAGTGTTCGTCGGCTATTCGTGATAAAGATGTATATTTAAGCCAAGTTAGAGATCTCAATAAAAACCACGCGAGCAAAGTTCTAGAGGTATTATGACCACTTTTTTTGCTTTGTTTTTTTTTTTTTTGCATAATGCGTTAATATGTTTTAACAAATTTAGCTTGAAAGACGGATCGCCGATGGCGATTCGCAATTGAAGATTACGAAAGACCGTTCCGTAGCTCAAGAGAATCATTTACGAAAAACGTTGCACGACCAAGAAACAAAATTTAATTCACATATCGAACAAGTAAAACCAATGAAATGTGAACAACTATAATTATAAAACTAAGTTGTAGAACTATAGTTAAATGAGATCTTGCTAACTGTAGTCGCCTTGCTCGCCAACAATGACCAGAGGTGCTTGTTATCAAACTACTGGCACAAAAGTCCTATGAATGTTGACAGTCATTGCTGCGTTTGACTGCTGAGTTTGAGTTATCCGAGCGCCAGCTTTGTTACTAGCCAGTCACGTTATTTGTTTTTTAGTTGAAAAAATCCACGGACGCCGCTCACAGGGAAAAAGATAACGCCGTCGTCAAATATGCTCAAAGAGAGAAAGAAATTTTAACGCTGGAATCGAATCAAAGAAAGAGTCAACAACAAATTTCTCAACTGACCACCGAACGAGACGCGTTGAGTTCACGTTTGAGAGCATCAAAAAACGAAAAAGAACAACTTGTACACGCTTTGCAACAAAAAGTTGGTCGTATTTCGTTTCCGTTCGGTCACTTTTTAAAAGCAGTTGTGGGGTTGTTTTTTTGCCAAAATAGGAAAACGATGTCGCAGATTGGAAAAGAAAGTTCGAAGACATTAAGAATTTTATTCAAGAAGCTGAAATTCGAATGAAAATGGCTGACAAAAAAGTTGAAGACGTCGAAAATACACACAAAGTTGGTCAATTTTTGGTCAGAATGTTCTCACATTCGTACACTTTTTCAATTCAGGAAACGAAAGTGGAATTGGAGAGAATGGTCAAAAAGTTGAAAGAGGCGAAAGAGGAAAATTTAACTATAAAATTAAATTGTCAAGATATGATAAAACAGTACCAAGTAAGAAATTGTTTTTTTTACGATGAAACGAGTTTTGAATTGATTTTGAATTTTTCAAACTAGGAAACCGAAGAAAAAAAACGCGTCGAAGTAGAAATTCAAAAGCAGGAACATAACGATCAAGAAGAAATTTATAAAAAAGTTTTGGACGAAATGGACGCATTGAAAAAGCAACACAAATCAACGTTGGTCGAGTACGAAAAACAATCGGAAAAGGTTGGATTGTTGGTCGTGATTTTGTCGCATTCGGTCGAAGTTTAGTTTCTTCTCGTTTAGTTTTCCACCTTCGAACGAACATCGGTAGAAAAAGACGCGAAAATTTCTCAACTTCAAATCGTCGTCGACAGTCGACAAAATGAAATCGAACGATTGCAGAAAGAAATTATCGAATATAAAACTAAAAATGAAGAATTAGAAACGTATATCAATCAAGACAATGTCACGAAAATCTGTTTTTCAGATGAATAATGAACGTTTTTTTTGCAGAGAAAATCGCAATTTACTGGAACAAGAAAGGAAAATCAATGATTTAATATGCGAAAATTTAGAAATCGAAAACGAAGCCGTTGCGTGCAGAAGGAACGCCGAAAGTATGCTGGAATTAACACAAAAGTTGTCGGATAAAAATTCGCAGTTACAATCGGAAAATACGTCGCTGATTTCTAAAGTATAGTTTTAAAAACAAATAACGTGACTGGTCACACGGCATTAATCACGTTTGTTATTTAGTTATCCAACATTGAACGTGAAAACGAAAAACTTGCTCCTTTATGCGAACAATTAAAATCGCAAGTCGTGTTTTTCGTAAGTATTCGTTTTTTACTCGTGAAAACAAATCTAACCATTTTCTCTTGCTTTTGATTCAAGGAACACGAACTATCGTCGATAAAAGCCGGTACTAGTAGCGAAATCGACGAATTGAATGCTAAATTGGCTCGAGCTGTTCAAAAAGGTAAATCGAAAAAAGCGTTGCGTTTTATTCAAAAGCGTACAAAATCCGTAACTCGTGATTTGCAAACAAAATTTTTATAATGTTTTCTTTCAAATTCACAACGACGTCGTCGTTATTCGACGTTCTAAAAGTTCCATAAAATGATTCAGATGAAATTTTACATTTTCGACGGCCGACGCTAATTCGTTTTTTATTTCGATTCTTTCCTCTTCGGTGATGTTTCGATTCGATAAAGCCAATAATAATCGGTCGACGACGGCGTTGCTCATGGTCGACGTCCGACCGACGGCGTCGACGCCGTCCGCCATGAGATTAACTGTGGAAACTGAAAAATTCGTCATCGGATCGACGACTCCGAACGTAGTGTCTTCGTGATTGCTTTGGGAGATTGTTAGCTTCGTCGCCGGTTGACCGTTCTTAACCAACACGGTCGGTCCTGTGTTTGAACGCGAGACGTATTTCTTCTTCGATTTCTTGTCGCCGCCCGACGTTTTTTGTAACGTTAGCGCGTTGACGGCGTCGCCCATCAACGTGGCGTCGCGCGACGACGGTTTCGACGACGCTGTTTTTTCGTCCAACTTGGCCAATCGCCGAGCGATGTCGTTGAAATATTGTTGAGTTTTGAACGTCGCTTCGAGCGACGATTTCAAAATTTCGTGCACGCCGCTCGTCCAGTAGGATTCCTTCAGTCCCAACGTACGCCGTCCGTCGTTGATGTACTGTTGAGTTTGGCGGACGTAATTCTCCATGCCGCACGTCGTCCACATCGTGTAACACTGGCCGTACGTCATGGCCGACGCCGATGGAGATTCGCCGGACGCCACGGCGGCGATGTATTCGTTTTTATCGCGCAGTAAATCGCCCCATTCTTTAACGCCGATCGGCTCGACGTTGATGCCGCCGTGCATCATTTCCAAAATTGCTTGTTTCGTAAATAAATCGCCGCGTTTTACGTACGGCAGCAGGAATTTAACGGTCATACCGATGGACGCGTCGGTCAAATACGTTCTCAGTTGACGGAACAACGTCGTTAAAACTTTAGCGCAGGATTTATTATCGGGGCATTCGTTGAGTACTTCGCATCGAGGCTCGCAATCCTGGTGAAAACACGGTGATTTCGATAAATAAACGTCGACGCGTCGCAGCGGCATCGTGTAATGAATTAGAATGTTGGTGAAATTTTCGTAGAAAATCTCTTCGACGTGTTTGCCGTTTGGATTTTTTTCGTTTGTGATTTCCAATTGAAAATTATGATAAGCGGCATCGGCGTCGTTCATCGTCAGCCGTACGACCAACGCCGACGTATCTTGATCGGGCGATACGAAACACAACTTCGTCGATTTCGACAGATCACCGTCGAATCGACCGTTGCAACAATCCATTTTACATTTACACGTCGCGCCGCAGTGTTTGAACAATTTTTTACACGGGCATTTCTCGTTTTTCGTACACGATTTCTTGCCGCTCGAACATTTGCAACCTGCAAATAATGGTTGGAGCTAGTGATTTGGCGCTCGCTTTTGTGACTCGCGCCTGCGCTCTCGCAAGATTCGTCAATCACTGATTATGGTCTTCGTGCCTTCGGTTTTCGATAATATTCAAAGCGTCCTCGGTGGATCAGATTCTATGTGGTCGTTTAACTTCATCCCAGATCTTCCACCGAGCATCGAAGGCGCGAGGCATAATCATTGATAAAGAATACTTTGCGAGCGCGCTTTTTTGGATGTATTTTGAGCGCCCTAGGCTCGTCGCTTGCTTACTGATATAGGGTCTGTCCGTCGGTTGTAATGAAAATTTTTGAACGTTGTTCGTACATTCGCCTTTGCACGTACATTCCACTGAACATTTTTCGCGAAATTTAAAACAATCGCAATTCAACGCGATGCAATTGGGAGAAGGTTCTGGCGCGGAGTAATTTTTATCCTTCGATTTCGACGAACTTTTAACGTCGTTCGTCGTCGATAGTTGTCCCGCGCCGGATTTCGACGAACAATAACAACGAACGATTATCCGATTCAAACAGTCGGACATACATTTAGAACTTTCACAGGTCGAATTACATTTTTTACCGTTAACATAGCACGGACAGTCTTCCGTACAGCATCTGGCTGTAGCTTGAGGGCACGGGCAGCAACGACTGCCGACGATTTCCATCGTTGAGAATAACAAATCCAGACGTCGTTTTATCGAAGACCGCCGGTCGGAAATGAAAATTTACTCTTTAATTTGACCTTTTAAAGTTGAAACGCTTTTTTGCCCTACTGGTACCGGTGTCGGACCATTAATGGGCGTTTTTTTTTCTTGAAAACAGCGCAATTTGAAACTCACCGAGGGAGGGCGAAGTTGAAGCGAGACGTAAGTAACTAACGTCGTCGACTTTTATTGGGGTGGTTTACGAAAAATATAACTTAAAACGTTTCAGTTAAAAGTATGTTTTTACTTTCGGCGTCGTTCGTCGAAGAAAAGTAATGCCGAGGTGTTGGCTTAAACGCTGCTACGTAAAAGTTTTTATTTATCATCACGCGCGGTTTCTTCTGTCGTCGTCCGTCGTCGGTGTTTCGCTCTCTTTTCTTTGACTTGACGGCGAGAAATTTTTTTTCCATTTCGCTTTAAGTCGTCGGTTGAGAAGTTCAGAATTTGTATAACAACTTTTGGTGTCTTCATGCAACAACAATTTGTAAATAATGTCTTCTTGAGTAACGAGCGACATCGTCGGTCCGTCATACGTCGACGAACGCGTTGTTAAATCGCTTTTCGCGAAAGGTTCGTCAAATCGCATGCTAAGTAGTTAAAAAAACAAATAAACGGTCGGTTCGAAACGATATCTTGGCACTTGCTGATATAGAAAAGTTAACACTGCTGAGCAGGAACTATAACAGCTTGACAAGCAAGATGCCGTAAAATCGATAGTTATGGTTGAGTCAGATTAGTCACTCGCCAGGTTTAAGTTTTTGTTTCGAGATTAAAATCATTGCAGTTCGTTTTGTGATATATTTCTAGAACGAGAATTGGTAACGTCAGTTGAAGACGAACGCAACCAGTGCAGAATTTTAAAGAAAAAACACGCAGCTGGTCTGAAAGTAAATGATTTGGCGAAATTTTTTGAACTTTTAATTAGTATCAACTAATGACGATTTTTTTCTTCGTCGCACGAATAGGAACTAAAAAACGAAGTTTCCGTGTTAAAACGACGTTTAGAATCGTACGAATCGGGTACGGCGTCGCAATGTTCCGGCGGTTCGGCGGGCGACGACGTTGCCGAAAATTTATGTTCGAGGTCGCCGTCGATGACATCGTTGGATATAGCCGCGGGCGGCAACGTCGGCGCCGGTGGTGTTCGAACGTCGGCGGGCGTAGAATCACCGAACGATTCTCATTCTGTTCATTCCCATCACAGCGGCGTAAGAGAGAAAGATAGATTAGAAAAATGATTAAGATATTTTTGTGTTTTATGTTTTGCTCGTTTTGAAGTGATTTAGCACCGTTTTTAGGTAAATTGCGAGCATAATCAGGCGATGATCGAGAAGATTGTGAAATTGCAGCGAATGTTGGCGAGAAGGACGGAGAAAATTGAATTTCTCGAAGAGCACAACAAACAAATGGTAGTCGAAATGCAGAAAAAGTCAAGGTGAGTAAAATTTTGACTCTTTTACAGTTTATTCATCCTTGGTTCTAATTGGGTGAATCGTCACTGACTACAGTTGATTGATTATTCGCCAGTGTTCATATTTGATGATATGACACCGACTAAATAATGCTCGTTTATGTTTTATTCAGGATTATCCAATCATATGCTTTGCGTGAAGAAACCGGGGCGTTGACGCCCGAATCTGTCGATTTGAACAAAGTACGTACAGTTCAATAGACATGTTTTGATATTTTGCATCGATAGCCGCATTTTTTTAGTAAAAATCGCTTCACTCCATGAGCTTGTATCGCCCAAATTCATGTTTCTTTCTTTGAGTTATAAAACAAATTTTTCTTCGCGTTTACGCACTAACTTTAATTAATAGACATTTTTGACAAATAACAGTTATTTCATTTATTTTAATATTTTTCTAGCTACTCGACTATACTGATCAGGTATTGTAAGAAAATCGATATCGGTTGAATTTTGTAATTGAAACGCTATCTATCGCTTTTTTGCGCTTCTTTTTTTTGAACTTCTTAGCTTTAACTTGTAGCCGTTTTTCTGTTTCGTCGTGGTGCTTGCGAGTGCTGCTCGACATTCAGTCATGAACCATTCTAGTCTAACGCCGAAGGCGCGACACGTATCGCATATGATCCGTGACTGATTTTTAAATATTTTATGAATGGGATTGTGTTTTTTCTCAATGTGATAGTAGCCAGCCAGTCTTCGAATGAATGAATTTCATCGTTTATATTCTTAGGCTCAATTGGCGAAAAAAGGACAAACAGTTATGGGTAGCGTTTTCGGCGGCGGCCATTCGGGCGATTTTTCGAATCTTACGATTAACAGCGAACTATCCGTACAAATCATGAGAAAATTGCAAGCTGTGCTTGAGGATGCTTTGCTCAAAAACATTACGTTGAAGGTTAGCCTGTAAAAATGGTTATTTTAAAACTACTTTTAAAACAAAAGGTATCTAAATTTGAATCGACATGTGTCCGCAATTGAAACTTGACTCGCGCCTTCGGTGCTCGCATTCAATCTCTAATAGACAATTCACAATTGCAAGCCGCTTCAGCTACTGACTGTTGAATGTTAAAAGCACCGCGGGCGAGAATTCATGTGTCAGTTGATATGAACACCGAAGACGCGAGCTGCCGATACTGAAAGTTGCCCGTGTTGTACGAAATGATGATAAACTTATTTTTGCGGGACTGTTGAATGATCGCATTTTTGTCATAGTTACACTGATCCAATTGTGAAACGATTTTTGCCTGTTTTGATGAACTTCGGATGAAAATAATTCAGGTGGTTTTCTGTTTTAGGATAATGTTGATACGTTGGGTAACGAAATTGCAAAAATATCGCGTGAAAATCGTTCGTTAAATTTAAAATTGCAAAAAAATTCCTGAATATGACGAATTTTACTTTTTTCATTTCCAGCCGCATTTCATTTCCTTATTTTTATATATACTCGTGCCATTTCATTCATTATTAATTTATATTTTTACGTCTTATGTACAATTTCTTTCGTGCAATT
This sequence comes from Prionchulus punctatus, assembly GCA_034698125.1. Classification (NCBI taxonomy): domain Eukaryota; kingdom Metazoa; phylum Nematoda; class Enoplea; order Mononchida; family Mononchidae; genus Prionchulus; species Prionchulus punctatus. The sequence continues at coordinate 23,832 of JAQGBA010000281.1, read as the reverse complement.
CCAAAATTTTTTTCGGTGATATTCATGTTTTTGTCGAGTTGTAGTGCCGAATTTTGTTTCTCTATGTATTTTTTTATTCAGCTATTTGGTTGTCAATTTTGGAGCGGTATAACCAATATGATACTAATATTTGTCTGAATCCGTGTGATCGCGTCGCTTTTTCGAAACGAAATGGAGTGTAATCAATCATTTTTTTTGTAAAAATTGCTCTGAAACCGTTTTTGACCACGACTACTAATTGCAACTCGTTTCGGTAACCTTTTTTTTTTATCATATTTCGTCATTTTGCGTTTCGTCGTGTCTTCTTTCCGGAAGCCTTTCAAAAAAACGTCTTCTTTCGTCCCACGACGTTTCACAAAATATATTTTTTCTTTTGTATCGTGCTGTGCATTTTTGAATTCGCAAATAAAACGATTTTTATCTTTATCGTTTTTAGTTTATGTTGCGAAACGGTAATAAGCCGCAAAATGTACTTATTCAGCTGGGTTTTGTTATTTGTTTGTGCATGAAAAATCTTCACAGAGTTGGAAAAAGTCCCGACAACGATGGCGGCCAGCACAAATTGTTACAATTGTTTGCGATGGTTCGTTTTCGTGTTGAACTTTTTATTCTGGGTGAGTTAAAACTAAAATTAGTCTGATCTATGATCAATCAATCAAGTTTTTACATGGGTAACAAATAATCACAGTCTATAGTTGATAAGTCCTCACTTGTCTAGTTTGCACACGTACGTCCTCACTCACAGTTGATGGCTGATTATTTTAGTTAGCTGGCATGGGCGTCCTTGGAGTTTCTCTTTGGCTTTTGTTCGACGCCGATTTCGCGAAAGTTATCGGCGAGAAAAGTGGATTGGCCGATTTTTATATCGGCGTTTACATTTTAATCGCCGTCGGCGTTGTTATGACGTGTTTGGGTTTCCTCGGATGTTGCGGAGCCTTGAGGAAGTCTCAAGTTCTACTCACTCTCGTAAGATTATTTTAGTTTGGACTAGCGTGCTGAATGAAACATTGCCAGTTACTTTTTTTAGTTTTTCATTTTATTATTGCTGATTTTCATCGCCGAATTGACGTGCGGCATCCTTATGTACTATTATCAGGAAAACGTAAGGAACTTCACTGATTTTATTCTTCATTAATCAATGTGTTTTGATTGCAAACATTTTTTTAAGGTTAAAAGGTACGTCGAGGACAGCGTTTTGGACGCGATTAAAGTTCATTATGGCAGAAATCAGGCTTATACTGATGCAGTCGACAAAATGCAATCTTACGTAAGGTTTCTTTTATGAAATTTATTTTTTCTGATCATTTTTTAGTTCCTTTTTTAGTTTCAATGTTGCGGCGCTAAATCTTATCGAAATTGGTTGATGACGTCGCACGGTTCCGAATCTCAATCCGAAAACCATCCTGGTATCGAATCTTGGGCGAATACCGTCGGAAAAGTGCCAAAATCGTGCTGTACGGCACAAGGTTTGAAACATTATCCGACCGACTGCGGTACCGGCGAAAGTTTTTCGAGAGACGCCTTAGATTCATATGTCAACAGGGAACATCCCGAGGACAGTCTGATTTACCCTAAGGTCTTTTCAGTCACTAAGTGCATCGTCAAGATTTTTGTTTTCAATGTCGTTATTGATTTAGGGCTGTAATCAAGCGTTAATTGATTACTTTTGGTACAATTCCAACGTTATTATTGGTTTGGCGGTTGGAATTGGGTGCTTCCAGGTTAATAATAAAGCGAGCTATATAGTTGTAGTATTACTTGACTGACTAATTCACTGAGTCTCTCCACAACTATAGTCTATACGTAACTACAGTTGTGGCGCAACTGATGACTACTTACTTTGTTTTTTAGCTTTTGGGAATGGTATTGACTATGATGCTATGCTGTTGGATCAACTATGATGAACGAGAATCGTCGAAAAACGCTTACGATTAAGAAATTTCAACCGCTGCCTTTCATGGCATTAAACACATCAAAATTTGTTTGTAACCGGTGCTTTAATAGATATGAGAAGTTTTTGCAGTTTTTACACGTTTTTCATGCGTATCGTTTTTGTAACCATGTTTCGATAGTTTCCGACATTTTTTATGCAACCAAAGAGTCGACCCACTTAGTTTTTGTTTTTGTTTTTTGTTATTTTTTATACCAAATGTTTTTGCCAAAATTTTTTATCCGTCAACAAGGCATAATATGTTTTTTGTATGATACGATTTAAATAAGCAACGAATTTTCGACGTTATGAGTATAATTTCTAGTCGTTTTTTATCCGAGATTGACATTGTCAGTGCAATAATATTAATCGAGTGTCATACTGTAGTGAGTGATCGAGATTTGATTGTCAGGTGTCTACTTTTTAATTTTAAGTATAATTAGTAGCAATAAAATTTGTTTCTAGATGTGACCTAATTTTTTGAATTGCAGCAAATACGCGCCGAAGGCACTGAACCATGTCACGTGAGTTATTAGCTGCTGTTCTTACAATTGACTATATGACCAGCGGGCGAGCTGAATAAGACTAAAGTCAAGAGTTAAAATTCAAAGTCGTATATTGATTTTCGACCATCAGGTAGAGGATGCAGACCTAAAAATCAATATCTGAATTTGTAAAATTAACATTAGGATTACTGTATTTTTATTCCAGGCGTAGTGGAAGGGATATAGCAATAATATATCAAGTTGTAGTAACAAATGTGCCTCTAAGGCGCTAGCCCCTTATCATGCTTGACGAATTTAACCCTGACGATAACATTTTGATCCTTGGTGACGGCGATTTTTCATTCGCCAAAGCATTGACGAATAAACTTTCGGTCACAAGCGACGAACGAAAAGTTACAGCTACGGTAAACATTGACGAAGGGTCGTGTTGCTCGATTTATCCCGATTCCGAACAGAACGCGACACATTTACGATCCTTAGGTTCGTTAAATTGGTCAGAAATCGAAATTATTGCTATAAAATTTTTTTCCCTGTTTCAGGTGCAAAAGTGCTTTATAACGTCGACGCAATGAATCTTACGAAAAATGAATCTATATGCGGCGAAATGTTCGATAGAATCGTATTCAATTTTCCTCATTACGGAGGAAAGTCAAATTTAAAAAAATCTAAAGAACTTTTGAAAGGAATTTTCCTAAGGTACGGAATTAAAGCTGTTTTCTGTTTATCGTTTCCACTTACAAAAATTCCTCCGATAAACTGCGTTCGCTTGCAGACTTTCTTTGCTTTTCAGTTGCGCAAATGTTATGTTGAAGGACACTGGCCGTTTTTACTTGACGCTAACTCGCAATCAAAGCGGACTGGCTGACCAAGAAGATGTCGTTCCGCCTGATGATCTTCGTTTACCAGAACGCATGATGGACAGTTGGCAAGCTGTCTATTTGTCGTCATACGCAGAACTCAGTTTGGAAAAAATTCTCCCATTCGACGTCGTCCAATTGACTTATTTGGGATATAAATGCACCGGATACAGGTAAAAACATAAATCATAAAAATTTGCGCCACTTTGACAACCATCATCGTAATTATAGGAACCGAAGCCAAAAATTTCGAATCGAAAATTCTCACACTTTAGTTTTTCGCCAGGCTCCGTCGGTCAATCCAAATAACTATCGTTTCCTTTCCGGAACAGATGACGCCCATGACGACGTCGAACTGACTAATTTTCGTCCATTTTACGTACACGACGTGGCGTTTTGGGTTCACACTAAGTTCGACCAGGGGTCATTTTGCGATACGTGTCGGAGATTATCGAAAGGATTAATTAAACGAATTACGTTTTTGCCCGAATGGTCGATGAACGACGACCGATACGCGGAGAAAAGCTTACACACATTGTGCTTTAGATTAATTTGGCAATCTAACAAAAATCACTCGCTCACCAGAGAAAACTGCAGAGATATGCAAAACATGTTTAGAGCCGATTTGCTAAAGGCTATGCCAGAAAATTTGTTTTTCATGTTGCGATGAGTGAAACTTACGAAACGAATTACGGAAGTTACTATGCTCCCGTATTCTTACTATATAGAGGATGATTAAGCTAATTTATTTCATATCAAAACCAAAACGTATACTTTTTACATAAAAATGGACTTTAAAATGGAAGAAAGAAAAAAAAACAGAAAATAAATCCGAGCACCTCGACAAACGGGAAAAATCTATCCAAACTACACAATATTGTTTTTTATAAAAACGAAATAAAACAAAAAAATACACAAGTGAAACGTTTTTTCGTGAAATTAACGTAATTTTTTTTTCTTTACATGTACAATTAAATTTTTCTGACCGTTAACCCTAATCACAGTTCCCGAAATGTTAAAAATCCAAGTTAACTCTAAGCCTTCGCCAGATTACAGGAAAAGAAGCACCGAATAATTTTATACAAAAGAAACATAAAAATCAAAAAAATGGTCAAGAAATATGAAATATATTATAAAAACCCGAAAACGCATTAAAATAGCTACAAAACGGAACCTAATAAAATTCAAACTGGAACAAATCTCGAAACTTATAAAAAAAGCAACTTTTCTAATCAAATTGCCTCGAAAACTCAACGCAAAACAAAAGTTAAAAAAAATCAACTTTAGTAGTTTTCGTGCAAATGCAATTCATTCAATTCACTGCACAATGCTGGTTGATATGTCCTTTGCATAAATTACTTAAAAAACAAAAAATCCGTCAAACCTAGTCGAATTTGTTGCATCGAAAATCTTCTAAGCTTTCACTGTCTACATTCTAGTTACATTGTCGTCGATCAAAACTTCGCCGCTCGTCCTCGGCTTCGTCGGCACGGGCGGCTTGGGCCGAGGTGGCGCAGAGCCATTGGCCGACGTCGGCGATCGTTCTTCGTACATCGACGGTATTTTCTTTTTCGTCGACGATCTATTGGACGTTGTCGATACGTCGCCGTTCACATTGTCGTTATTTTTGTTTTCGAACATATTTCGTCGAAATGCCACGATAGGCGCTTGACGAGGACCGTTATCTTGTCCCGATTTATCGCCAGCGGCGCCACCGTCGGCGTAATCCACGTCGGCGTCGTCGTCATCGACGTCGGGCGGTTCGATTTCGACGTTCGTGGTTCCGTGATGTGTCGAACTGATCACCGGCAGTGAAGGCGGTGGAGACGGTCGGGCGGGCGGGCCGCTAAATTTCAAATTTATGGAATGGCGCGAAGTTACTGTCGGGTGCGGATGCTGATGTCGATCGACGAGCTCCTTGCTCGGCAACGGCGGTCGATACGGTTGACGACGGTCTTCGTCCGCCGTCCCTGATCGATGATCGTCGGTCGACGGCGGCGTTTTTGACGATACGCCAGCGATGATCGTCGGTCGTTCCAACGAATTCGTCGAACCGCCGACGGGCGCTCCTTCCATCATGCTGATTCTCGGCGGTCGAGCCGGCCGATCCAAGGAATTTGTTTTTCGATGATGTTTCTTCGGCGATTCCTCGTTGGACGCCGTAGCAGTCGGCGTGCGAATCAGTGAGGACAGCGTTTTGGACGCGATTAAAGTTCATTATGGCAGAAATCAGGCTTATACTGATGCAGTCGACAAAATGCAATCTTACGTAAGGTTTCTTTTATGAAATTTATTTTTTCTGATCATTTTTTAGTTCCTTTTTTAGTTTCAATGTTGCGGCGCTAAATCTTATCGAAATTGGTTGATGACGTCGCACGGTTCCGAATCTCAATCCGAAAACCATCCTGGTATCGAATCTTGGGCGAATACCGTCGGAAAAGTGCCAAAATCGTGCTGTACGGCACAAGGTTTGAAACATTATCCGACCGACTGCGGTACCGGCGAAAGTTTTTCGAGAGACGCCTTAGATTCATATGTCAACAGGGAACATCCCGAGGACAGTCTGATTTACCCTAAGGTCTTTTCAGTCACTAAGTGCATCGTCAAGATTTTTGTTTTCAATGTCGTTATTGATTTAGGGCTGTAATCAAGCGTTAATTGATTACTTTTGGTACAATTCCAACGTTATTATTGGTTTGGCGGTTGGAATTGGGTGCTTCCAGGTTAATAATAAAGCGAGCTATATAGTTGTAGTATTACTTGACTGACTAATTCACTGAGTCTCTCCACAACTATAGTCTATACGTAACTACAGTTGTGGCGCAACTGATGACTACTTACTTTGTTTTTTAGCTTTTGGGAATGGTATTGACTATGATGCTATGCTGTTGGATCAACTATGATGAACGAGAATCGTCGAAAAACGCTTACGATTAAGAAATTTCAACCGCTGCCTTTCATGGCATTAAACACATCAAAATTTGTTTGTAACCGGTGCTTTAATAGATATGAGAAGTTTTTGCAGTTTTTACACGTTTTTCATGCGTATCGTTTTTGTAACCATGTTTCGATAGTTTCCGACATTTTTTATGCAACCAAAGAGTCGACCCACTTAGTTTTTGTTTTTGTTTTTTGTTATTTTTTATACCAAATGTTTTTGCCAAAATTTTTTATCCGTCAACAAGGCATAATATGTTTTTTGTATGATACGATTTAAATAAGCAACGAATTTTCGACGTTATGAGTATAATTTCTAGTCGTTTTTTATCCGAGATTGACATTGTCAGTGCAATAATATTAATCGAGTGTCATACTGTAGTGAGTGATCGAGATTTGATTGTCAGGTGTCTACTTTTTAATTTTAAGTATAATTAGTAGCAATAAAATTTGTTTCTAGATGTGACCTAATTTTTTGAATTGCAGCAAATACGCGCCGAAGGCACTGAACCATGTCACGTGAGTTATTAGCTGCTGTTCTTACAATTGACTATATGACCAGCGGGCGAGCTGAATAAGACTAAAGTCAAGAGTTAAAATTCAAAGTCGTATATTGATTTTCGACCATCAGGTAGAGGATGCAGACCTAAAAATCAATATCTGAATTTGTAAAATTAACATTAGGATTACTGTATTTTTATTCCAGGCGTAGTGGAAGGGATATAGCAATAATATATCAAGTTGTAGTAACAAATGTGCCTCTAAGGCGCTAGCCCCTTATCATGCTTGACGAATTTAACCCTGACGATAACATTTTGATCCTTGGTGACGGCGATTTTTCATTCGCCAAAGCATTGACGAATAAACTTTCGGTCACAAGCGACGAACGAAAAGTTACAGCTACGGTAAACATTGACGAAGGGTCGTGTTGCTCGATTTATCCCGATTCCGAACAGAACGCGACACATTTACGATCCTTAGGTTCGTTAAATTGGTCAGAAATCGAAATTATTGCTATAAAATTTTTTTCCCTGTTTCAGGTGCAAAAGTGCTTTATAACGTCGACGCAATGAATCTTACGAAAAATGAATCTATATGCGGCGAAATGTTCGATAGAATCGTATTCAATTTTCCTCATTACGGAGGAAAGTCAAATTTAAAAAAATCTAAAGAACTTTTGAAAGGAATTTTCCTAAGGTACGGAATTAAAGCTGTTTTCTGTTTATCGTTTCCACTTACAAAAATTCCTCCGATAAACTGCGTTCGCTTGCAGACTTTCTTTGCTTTTCAGTTGCGCAAATGTTATGTTGAAGGACACTGGCCGTTTTTACTTGACGCTAACTCGCAATCAAAGCGGACTGGCTGACCAAGAAGATGTCGTTCCGCCTGATGATCTTCGTTTACCAGAACGCATGATGGACAGTTGGCAAGCTGTCTATTTGTCGTCATACGCAGAACTCAGTTTGGAAAAAATTCTCCCATTCGACGTCGTCCAATTGACTTATTTGGGATATAAATGCACCGGATACAGGTAAAAACATAAATCATAAAAATTTGCGCCACTTTGACAACCATCATCGTAATTATAGGAACCGAAGCCAAAAATTTCGAATCGAAAATTCTCACACTTTAGTTTTTCGCCAGGCTCCGTCGGTCAATCCAAATAACTATCGTTTCCTTTCCGGAACAGATGACGCCCATGACGACGTCGAACTGACTAATTTTCGTCCATTTTACGTACACGACGTGGCGTTTTGGGTTCACACTAAGTTCGACCAGGGGTCATTTTGCGATACGTGTCGGAGATTATCGAAAGGATTAATTAAACGAATTACGTTTTTGCCCGAATGGTCGATGAACGACGACCGATACGCGGAGAAAAGCTTACACACATTGTGCTTTAGATTAATTTGGCAATCTAACAAAAATCACTCGCTCACCAGAGAAAACTGCAGAGATATGCAAAACATGTTTAGAGCCGATTTGCTAAAGGCTATGCCAGAAAATTTGTTTTTCATGTTGCGATGAGTGAAACTTACGAAACGAATTACGGAAGTTACTATGCTCCCGTATTCTTACTATATAGAGGATGATTAAGCTAATTTATTTCATATCAAAACCAAAACGTATACTTTTTACATAAAAATGGACTTTAAAATGGAAGAAAGAAAAAAAAACAGAAAATAAATCCGAGCACCTCGACAAACGGGAAAAATCTATCCAAACTACACAATATTGTTTTTTATAAAAACGAAATAAAACAAAAAAATACACAAGTGAAACGTTTTTTCGTGAAATTAACGTAATTTTTTTTTCTTTACATGTACAATTAAATTTTTCTGACCGTTAACCCTAATCACAGTTCCCGAAATGTTAAAAATCCAAGTTAACTCTAAGCCTTCGCCAGATTACAGGAAAAGAAGCACCGAATAATTTTATACAAAAGAAACATAAAAATCAAAAAAATGGTCAAGAAATATGAAATATATTATAAAAACCCGAAAACGCATTAAAATAGCTACAAAACGGAACCTAATAAAATTCAAACTGGAACAAATCTCGAAACTTATAAAAAAAGCAACTTTTCTAATCAAATTGCCTCGAAAACTCAACGCAAAACAAAAGTTAAAAAAAATCAACTTTAGTAGTTTTCGTGCAAATGCAATTCATTCAATTCACTGCACAATGCTGGTTGATATGTCCTTTGCATAAATTACTTAAAAAACAAAAAATCCGTCAAACCTAGTCGAATTTGTTGCATCGAAAATCTTCTAAGCTTTCACTGTCTACATTCTAGTTACATTGTCGTCGATCAAAACTTCGCCGCTCGTCCTCGGCTTCGTCGGCACGGGCGGCTTGGGCCGAGGTGGCGCAGAGCCATTGGCCGACGTCGGCGATCGTTCTTCGTACATCGACGGTATTTTCTTTTTCGTCGACGATCTATTGGACGTTGTCGATACGTCGCCGTTCACATTGTCGTTATTTTTGTTTTCGAACATATTTCGTCGAAATGCCACGATAGGCGCTTGACGAGGACCGTTATCTTGTCCCGATTTATCGCCAGCGGCGCCACCGTCGGCGTAATCCACGTCGGCGTCGTCGTCATCGACGTCGGGCGGTTCGATTTCGACGTTCGTGGTTCCGTGATGTGTCGAACTGATCACCGGCAGTGAAGGCGGTGGAGACGGTCGGGCGGGCGGGCCGCTAAATTTCAAATTTATGGAATGGCGCGAAGTTACTGTCGGGTGCGGATGCTGATGTCGATCGACGAGCTCCTTGCTCGGCAACGGCGGTCGATACGGTTGACGACGGTCTTCGTCCGCCGTCCCTGATCGATGATCGTCGGTCGACGGCGGCGTTTTTGACGATACGCCAGCGATGATCGTCGGTCGTTCCAACGAATTCGTCGAACCGCCGACGGGCGCTCCTTCCATCATGCTGATTCTCGGCGGTCGAGCCGGCCGATCCAAGGAATTTGTTTTTCGATGATGTTTCTTCGGCGATTCCTCGTTGGACGCCGTAGCAGTCGGCGTGCGAATCAGTGACGTCGACATAGATTCTAAAACGACGACCGGGTCGTCGGGCGGCGTTTGAGCGACGTTCGAATGATGTTGTTTGTTCGGCACAGAATACAACGGGTCTTTCGGGTCGACGGCGTCTTCATCGTCGTCGTCGGGTACGACGGCGTACTCGGGATCTTCGACGTTATAATCCTCACTGGACGAATTCATCACAGAGACATTTAACGGTGCCGACGAATGCGCAGCGTATTTGGACGGCGGCGGCGGGGCCGGAGGTTTGGGTTTCGGCCGTTTAGGCTGATTAAGCGACGTCGGTTTGGAAACGCTGCGATGAATAATGTTTCGTCAAATTTCAATCAAAAAAAAGCACAAAACGTGCACTGGCTTCTTTACTTCCACTGACCCGACGCCATCGTGTCGACGGAAGGCGTTGGCGACCGGCTGCGAATAGTGTCGGTCGTCGATCTTTGTTGAATGAAATTACTATCGTTATCGATGAAGCCACCCGTTCGATTGATCAACGAACCGATACGATTGCTAACAAATTTGATTTCTAAAATAACCGAATAACGAATAAAAACAAACAATTGTTTTTTCAAGACATTCACTACTCACCGCCAGGAAAGAAATAATCATCGTTGGAAATCAAACAATCAACCAAAGTCGCGAGCGATGAATTGCTTCCAAATCTAAAAACAATTTCCTGTCATTAAAACAACTGACGAAAAAATATGAATCAAAAAGACTACCCTTCGTCGTTGTTCGGACTCCATAAAAGGTTTGGCGCCATAACTATAGCTAAACTCTGCGAATTCATTTTCGTGTGTTGTTGATTTTCGCATAGTTTCGCTAAGAATTTTATTAAATAACGCAAATTCGTGTGATTCGCGGACGGCAACTTCGCGACGACCTCTTTTATTGCTTTTAAACGCGTTTCCGTGTCCTCGTAGCTTTAAAATCGGGTCGAAAATGATTCACGAAATTAAAAAAAACGGAACAATGTAAATTTTTCGCTTTAAACTACCCGACGGCTCGAATCCAGTCTCCGTATAAATTGTGGGTCATTAAAGGATCGGGCAATTCACGAAGGTACATTTTCAAAGCCCCTAATGAGTTGAAAGTGTATTGAAACGGGTAAAAACTAGAAATCACCAAAAGTAATCAGCGGTTTACCTGCGATGGAATGCGGATGATTTTCGAAATCGTTCAAATCAATTTCATCGATATCGAACGACGCTTTTAATTTACGAATTTTCGGTGACGTTCCTGATATTCGAAATAAACCCTAATAGAAAAAAAAAACAAAAAAGCATTGGAATGAGAAGATAAACAAAATCGTAAACGGACACACCTCTTCTCGGAGTCCTAATTCGCATAATGCCGCGCAGCACACTTCTAAAACAACGGCGATTTCTCGATTGGAATATCGCAAATGATCAGCCAACGGGCAGCCGTAAACAGGTCGGCCAGGATACTGATCTGCAACATAAAAAGGGAACTATAGTCGCATACCACTTGTACAAACAACTATAGTCGTACACGATAAGTTAGTAAATAACTACAATTATAGTGGAAAAGTCGGTGAACAACTATAGTTGCAAAGGATTTCAGTGAAGAACGAAATGATATCCATGACCCTATGAAAATTCGATAAACAATAGTTGCATTGAACAGTAGTGAACTATAGTCGCTTATGAGAGTGGATCAGGATGTCGCTAAAACACTATTGTTCACTAGCTATTTTTATGTTACCTATTTTTATTTGAATCAAAGGCAATAATCCTTCTAAAGTCGTATACGCAGTTCGATAATAATCCATTTGAAGTTTGACCAACTGAAAAAATAAAATGAAGTTAACAAAAAAGCTTCATTGTCTAAATAATAAAAAACCAACTATTACGATTAAAAATATGTTCGCCATATCGATTTCTTTACCAGCTAACGTATAAAGCTCTAATGCCCAATTATCCTAAGGACAAAAAAATTAGTCAGTGATAAAAACTATAAAAATTTAGTTTTTTCTCGCTCATACTTTACAACTTTCAACTTTATTCCAACAAATGTCGTTTTCTTCTTGTAAATGATCAGCCTTTTCACCTTTATTGGTCGCGTTCACCAATCTAAAGAAAACAAAAACGGGTTTCATTCGGTCCAAAATGAGAAACGCAAAACAAAAGCCTTCTGTACCGAGATCTCGCCGAATCCATATCTAAAACGGCCTTTTTCATTTTTTCCTTCTGAGCTATCACGCTTTTAGCTTCCTCGGAATATTTTGAAAGATGTTCGAAAATTCGTTTTTCAACGTTATATTCGGATTGCACGAGCTCTTCGACGACGTTCAGTAAACCGTTTCCATAAATGGACAAGATTTGACTTAGCAAACTGTCTTTCAGTATATCTTCTAAATTCTTGGAATCACTCAGCAACGATTGAGCAAAATGGTATTCGACTAATTTTTTCTAAAAAAACAACAAAGGTTCAATTGCACAGTGGAAAAATCGGCTTGTCGTGGAACTGGTCGAGAAACCGATGAAAAAAAACAACAAATTACCCGTCGTTTCTCGGGATTATCTTCTTTCGACCTGGATCGAAGACATTCGGCCAATTTTTGTTTCGTGTGATACAAAGCGTCTATCATGTGTTCGACACGTTGTTCGACATTGTGCAAATCGTCGGTTACAACTTCAGTTTTTTCGGCGCTGCAAAAACAAAAAAACTTCGTTTGTTATTTACTGGTTATTTACTTTTAGGGAACTAAATCAATTATTTCATTCAGGACAAGGAAGGTAGGTATTAGGTTAGATTTTTTGTTTTTCTTCCTCTTTTCAAAATCGATGCACCTTATGCAGAGTAACAGTTCAATTTGAAAAGAAAAATATTTTACAAAATCATAAAAGAACATAAAGGTCGATTGGATACTTATTGGAAATAAACTAAAGTACCCATTGAAAGGATACAAATAAAATTATTTGCCCGTGACACTTAAAGCGAACAAATCTAAGCAAACATTCAAACCGATGGTCAATTGAATAAAAAAAGTAACTATACAGTCGCACAAAAACCGAACAGATGTAAGTAAACGGCGAAACGTAATGGAAAACCACTGCGAATCCAGAGAAAAAGCACAGATTTCGTGTTTTAACTCGAATCAATGTCAAACCAGTATCCAATGAATGAAGAAAGTTGTCGTGTGAAGCCAACAAGTGAAAGCAGATCATTTTCTTGTTTTTGTTTTGTGAAAATAGCGGACCTGAGCACTGATTTGAGAAAATGAAATAAATCCAACACACGAACGCTGGTTTCTTGTTTTGGCGAATGTTAAACGACTACAAATCCAACACCAGTTTATTGTCGAAACTTTTATTATTACCTGTCGTGGGCGTTTAATTTGCGACTACCTCGCTTTTCCAACTTCGATCCCGAACGAAATAAACGCCGCAGGCGTACATAATTAGAACTAACTCCACCGATCATGTTTTCAATTTTTTTTGTTAAAATAATTGACGAAGTTGTAAAAATTCCATTCAAGTTAGCCTACCGCTCGTTATAAAAGTTTTTTGAACTTGAAATTTATCCCTGCGCTCTTGAAATGCGAGCAGCGTCTTCTCTTATCTGTCGAGAGAGCAGTGGGTTTTAATAAAATTGACAAAACCGATAGGCTGTACAAAAAGAGTCAACGCTCTCAGCTCTCACAAAGTGCACAGGCTCTCCAAATAAAAACAAGAATGTTGTACGTTTTTATGCGTTAGCCTGTGGTGGTTGTTTGGGATAAAGCCGATGACACGTTGACAGCGACATCGACAAAACAAACAGCCCGTATGCAAGACGCGTCATATTAAGCCAAATAACAAAACAAACGTGAATTGTGATAAATCCTCAAAAACCGAAACCAAAACAGTTTTACAAACCGCTGCAAGTTGCAAGGACGTTGCACAAAAATGTCCGAAATTCAAGTCAAGACAACAAATTTCTACCTGTATCTAGCTAAATAAAAGCAAGGGTTAAGGAGCAAACATTATAGCGACTTTTTATCGAAAACAGAAGCACTTTTTATCAAAATTTCAAATCATACCGTCCTAAATTTTGACTGGCCAATTGTTGAAACCGTCGGACGTGTTTCCGCGCAGCGTCCATTTCTCGAAATTAAATATCAAAACCTTTTTTCGAGGAGAGATCCGTCGTACAATTCGCTAAAAGCGACCAGAATTCGGGTGGGAAATGGTTTTAAAACTGCGTAGCCTATTCGGCGGACGAAACAAGGCGGACTCGGTTTTTCTTTTTGATCAAACGAATTTTTTGTTTACGAATATGAATTATGCGTCATCGACATCAATCTCAGTTACGGAAAAGTATTCATATAAAATTTTAATAGTCCCGGTTAGGAAACGTTTTACATAAAGCAGCGATGAAAAACATTTTTCGCTGAACGATTTTGTTTTGTGACGAGACAAGACGTGTTTTTATACATGTGTGCCCGAAAACCCGTCTCGCCAGTCGATTTTCGTTGCTTGCGCGACAAAAACAGCTTTAAAGTGACTCTAAGCCGATATTAGCTAGAAAGATGAAAAAACTTCAGGCATTTGCTTTAAAGTACTTTATTATTATCAATGTGGAAGTTAACACAGCATTCGAGCGATTTCGTCCCGCTTTCGAGCTACAAAAAGGACGTTTTGTAGCTTAAATCCATTTTGCTTGAGCGAACCTGTTGCGTAGGGCAATGACAAAACGGCGGCAAATTTTCTTTATCACCAATGATGACTCAAAATCTATCGCTGAATGATGGGATTTTACGTGAGTCAAAACTCTGACTTGCATTCTTAATCGTACATTTTTCATTTGCTGTTTGTTTACTTTATCAGTGGGTTTTTTTTCAATGAAATCCATTTCGACTGCACTCTTTCGAATTTGTAACATTATGTGCCAAAAGAAACATTAGCGTTAATTCATTACAGTATTCACAATTCGCAAAATCGATGTTGTTTATTTGCAAAAAAACAATTATGTTATTCGTTCGCATCTGTTTGCAAATGCATCGAGCAAGCACACTATTTGCTTTTTGACCAAGGAAACGAGCAATACGATTAAACTTTATAACAAATTCTTTTTTTTCTTTCTCTTAAATTTCTAATTTTACTTTAAGAAATAAAAAAACGAACGGGCACACAACAAAAAAAACTTTAAAACTGTTTGAGAATGTTTGAGAAGCACAAAAACTTTTTTATCACAATCGTTTTTTCACCAATTTTTCAAGCTTTTTAATCGTCGATTCGGCATCGATAGTTAACGACGACGAATTGACGTTCATCGACGACGGACTCAATAAATTACCCATTGACGACGAAACTCCTTCGCTTTTACTCCGATACAATTCGATGATGGGCGTTTGATCTAAACGTCGAACGAATTTCATTTCCAATATTTTCTGCAATTCCAAAACGTCGCTGTCAGGCAAAAGTCTCAGATATTGTTCGACAAATGTCTCGGTCGGTGTTAGTTCAACCATCACAACCTGAAATACGAGGGAAAAGCTAAATAAACCACTGGTTATAACAATTGACGTGCATAATGCAAAAGCGACTAGAAGTCCAATAAATATATTTTACCTTTAAAATCATTTCAGCTTTCGTCATTCCTTTCATAACAACTTTCGTGTAAGCCGCCGGCGGTTTCCTCGCAGCGATCGATTCAATGTTTGGCAAATTCATCAACTCAGTCTTCAACGAAACCGTGTCCAAAAGCAATTGCTCGGCGCCGGCCAAATTTGCCGGATTCAGTGGTTTGCAACGAAATAAACAGTTGAGAAATTTCAATATGAACGAACTGGCGAATTTCAAACAAAACTGAACGAAATATTTCCTGGCGTTTGTTAGATAGTCGCGAATTTTCGGAACGTTCGAACGAATGTGAGTTTTAACGCTACTAACGTAACGACTTTCGTCGCCGACATTCTCGACGGACGACCAGGGCATTTTCGTCATGGCTTGCAATGCCGGTTCGCACGCTCCTTCCAAATTTTGTACCAAAACTTGAATACAACTAGTAATAACGTTGTGAAAAACGTCCTGTTCTTGGCTCATGTCCAACTGAAATAAAATAATATTTTTCACTCCAAGCTATTATTACATGTTCATGCTAACAAGCCATACAGTATTCAATATGTATAACTGTATAACATCTATGCTAGACTATAAAAGACAAAAGAAAACAAAAAAACCTGTCCTGGACAGTCGCTTACTTTCGGATGCAAGCTGGCGTCCGACACTTTCTCTTTCAGTTTTTCCTGCAACTGCTGAGTCGTTTCCGCGCAAAATTCTGCGGTGGTCAGTATGCAACAAGTTAAAAATATTTCCTCGTTTGTCAATCGCGCGACTTCGCCTTCTTTCAATAAACTTTGAATTAAACCAGCGGTGCTTGTTATCTGCGTTGAATTGATCTTCGGCAAAAACGTCGACATGCATCTGAAATCGACAGAGAAAATGGGTTTAAACATTAACTTAACGGAAACAAAAAAGAAACTCATTAACCGGTGCGCGTATTCTCGGAGGTACTTCTTGAAAACTTGAGCTAAATCCACCAAAGGTTTATCCGTCGTAGCCACTTGTGACAATTGCTGAATGCATTTTTTATAAACCATGAACAAATCACCGCTCGAACTAATTGTGACGGCAGTGGATTCCGTTTGCAACTTCGGCTGACTTTCGCGAAATTTCGTCGAGAATTGATCCAAAAGCGAATTCAAGTTTCGATCCTGGGCGATTATGAAAATATTCAAATGCGGATCGAATAATTGCGTTAAAATGCCTTGAAAAGGATTTTTATTCGTCGTCGACGCGACAGTGTCGGGCGTCATCGAGGTCGGAGAGAGCTGCTGTACGAACGTAAACCGTTTGCAAAGTAAATTTTCGAAGTTCGAACTTCGTTGAATGGCGTAAAGCAATAATTTCACGTCGATTTCGTTGACTCGTTTTTGGATCAATTTCTCCAACATCGTACGCGTTACGGTGCAAAATTCCAACGCAAATCGCCTCGGCATGCTCCAATCGGGCGGGAATATGCTTTGATATTTATCCTCGAATTCCATCAGTTTATTTCGAAACCAAGTGTACCTTAAATCAAATAATACAAATACAATAGTTCTTATGGTCATCGAGCAACTATAGTCTGTTAGCAAGCGCCTGCCGGTAGCAACTATGGTTACAGTCTATAGCCAGTTATTTGCTTGCCTTTCATCTAATTTATCTAACCAAGCACTGTCTTGAGTGTCTTCGAACAAGACTAAATATTCCGCTAATTGCTGTTGCAAAAACCAAACGATCAATTCGTTTTTTATATTCTTATCCAGCACGGAAACGACTCGACAAACTTCCAAAGCGTGCTGACTGTTCGCAGCGGACTTATTCAACATCGACGACGCCGACGAGGTGAAATGTTCCTTGAAATCGACTACGACTTGTGTAGCTAATTCTTTTCTGACTTGTTGCACTTGATCAGATAGTTCTTTGATTTGTGGTATACCCAAATATCGATCGAAATGTTCCAAGACGTTCATGATACCGGGTAACAAATTGGCGATCTGGCCATATTGTTTAGTTCTAAAAACTGAGGCAGATTAAAGGCTGTGGTTTGAAATTCAGTACGAAAATAATTTCATGCATTGAAAATTAACTATACCGTCATATTTCGATGAAAAACAAAAAGCAGCACATTTTTAAATCGGAGTGCTTAGTCTGATTTGAGAATCAAAACATTTCACGCCCTGGACAGTAAACTACGCGGCACTTTTAGAATAAAACCTAAGAACAACTCACTTCGTCGAACTTTGCAGCTCTTCAACGCCGCTGAGAAGCATATGCAAATGATTTAGCGTTGTTATCGACGCCGTGAGATTTTTTTTGGCGTGGTCCAACTGTTTTATGTCGCGTGTTATTTCCTTGACCATACTTTCGGACATATCAGTTTTTGTTTTTATTTCTCTTATTCTCGTAAATAATTCTTGAATTGCGATTTTAGCGTCTAGCACAGCTTGCTGGCCGTCGACGCTGGCGGTGTTTTGA
Source organism: Prionchulus punctatus (assembly GCA_034698125.1). Lineage (NCBI taxonomy): Eukaryota > Metazoa > Nematoda > Enoplea > Mononchida > Mononchidae > Prionchulus > Prionchulus punctatus. The sequence continues at coordinate 6,027 of JAQGBA010000281.1, read as the reverse complement.
CTTTGAACTATATCTGCTATATCCGTATCGATTTCTTGTATATCCATTTTTATCCTGGTCATAACTTCGTCGATATTTCCTGAAGACAAAACATAGGTTATAGGATCAACAAGTGAAAAATCAAAACAAAAACAGTGTATGGCTTTCTACCTAAACTTTGCTCGGTTGGAAACAATTGATTGACGTAATCGGTAACATCGAAATCGGCTCGGGAAAACGGATCATCGTCCGGCAAAATGCTTGCAATGGCCTTTTCGACTTCGGGCGAAAATTGCAACGGTTTTTCAACAGTTTCCACGTCGCCGTCGTCCTCCACAAATTCGAACGCTTCACGATCTAATTCCGATAAAGTTACTTCCGAACTCATTTTTAATTAAAAGAAATAAAAAATCACAAAGAGCATTTATGAAATTTCAATAATTTCGTTCCGGAAAACAAAATAAACTTTAACAAAGCAAAATTAAGCAAGGAAACCGTCTTCGGTGCAACGCAAAGCACAGCGCACACATTTTTCGTAATTATATTCAAATTTCCGGTTAAGCGACAGTTAGCATCAGAAACCATTAAAACTGTTGCGAGATCCTCAAATTCTTCGTTGGCAAGTGCGAAATTTACGCTGCTTCCTTCTAACGATTGCGTGTTGCTTCAAGTGCGACACGTAATTTTTTTTGCAACAATTATTTTCATGGAAATTAAACCTTTCTTCTTCAGTTTCACTCTCCACGCCATGGTGCAATTTATTTATGCAATGAGCAGATTTAGTCAGGAAAGTACTGCAGTACTCGAGAGATTCTCAATTCTTCGTCGGCAAGTGGCAAAGTTTGTTTTTAAAGTTGCTTATTACCAAATATTTGTTTGTTTCTCTGATATTAATTGCACTTTCTCTTATCGTGGAATTGCTCTTTCGCTGTAACTGTAATTTATTTAAGCAAATGAACAGATTTGTCATCGAAAGTAATCCAAAAAAGGTTGGTCCCATCATTTACAAATTTTTCAAAGTGATTTCAAGATATTTTTTATACAAAGACATAAATTTTGCAACGAACGCTTCTAAATGGTAAATGGGTTTTGATCCGAGTTGCATTTGATACTCGCACTGCGCGGCGACGGCGGTTATTTCCGCTTTTAAAATGGCGTCGCACGAATGTAAAAGTTCCAAAAGTAATTTCTGCATGGAAAAACTTATTAAAGGTAAAATCCAGCTGAATAATCAAAATTTTGCGAAAACCTTAAAAATAACATCGGCCGGTATGCAATGAGTAAGCAACTCGAACAAGCGCCCACGAACTTCGTACAAGCGTTTCGGACTTTGTTCTTGAATAATGAAATCAGCAGTGTCTTTCAAGTAAATTTCCCAGTCTGGTTCAACGATTGGCATATCAGGTGACAAATTGTTGTTCATAAAATGGAAAATATATTTCAACGTAAATATTACTTGTAAAGAGCTATATAACCCAAACAACTATAGGGAACTATCTATGCAATTTGTCAATATCAAACTAGAGCCCATACTGCGTGTAACATGTTTCAATCATGAGCAAAGCACGCCGCAAATTTCCTTGACTTTTCTCGGCAACTCTTTTCGCCAATTCGTTCGGAATCGTCGCCTTTTCTTTCTTACAAACGGATTTTAGTATGCTGACAATCTAAGAATGGAAAAACGGTTCAAAAACACAGAAATGGTGCAATTTATTTGCTTTTTCGGACTTCATCCTCAGTGGGCGCAGGAACTCTAACGGCCAAGCAACGACTCCTAACAGGCGGGATAACTTTTGACGTCGATTGACAGCATAAAATCAAACGGCACGTTGACGTATATTTTTCCATAGTTCGCCGAAGGGCATGCTGAGCGTCTTTCGTTAATTTGTCCACTTCGTTCAACACGACAACTGAAAAAAAGACCGAATTTGCTCGAAACGGTCAACACCTGAAAACAATGGGAATTTTTTTAATTTTACCCTTGAAATCCTTTTGAACTTCAGCGGCCAACTGTTGGGTTTGCGCCATGGATTTTATAACTTCTTGCACGACTACTCGGTCGTATATTCCAACATCGCTAAACATTTGTTAAACAATAAAGGCAGTAGAAACAGTAAAATAAAAACGTAAGTAAATTTCCTGCCTTGGATTTAATTCAATGTGATAATTGCTCGCTAAAGACGTTATTTCCAATCGTTTTCCCGAAGGCGCGTCGAAATTTTTATGTTCTATGCGAACTTTTTCGACTCCATTTCCGTACAATTCACGCAAAATACAAGTTATTCGAGTCTTCTTTCCAGCACCGGACGGCCCGTACACAAGTAAATGGGGGAAATCACCGCTTTTAACATGAAATATTGACAAACATTTTTATTAAAAGTTCAAAATAAATGAAATATTTGTTTTTACAAGTGTTTTCAGTTGCTCGGCGTGCGACAAATGATAATCCAACGACGATAAACTCGTCGGACGATATTTGTCAACCCAAAGACTCATTTCTTAATTGCAAATTTTATTAAAAACTGAAATGAAAGAAAATATTTGAAATCACGCACAGGAGAAATCACAAACTATATTGCTTTAGCGTTTTTGCGCGCCAAAGAACAAGAAGTAATTTTGCTGCCTTAGTGTGTTTATGACAAGTTTAATGTTATTTCTATACAGCACTTTACACAGCGCATTTTATTGCTTTTGGCTGTTTATTTTTTGAAAATTAATTCTACTTTGACGCTGGTTTACTATTGTATTCCTAAAAAACATCGTAAAAAAGCAAATTCAATAACATTAATAAAAAGTAAAATACAGTGACATTTAATCATAGGCAACAAGTACAAAAAAAAACAATTAAATTCCAGTTTAGTTCTTTTTATTATCTTCATTCTTCTTCTGCGATTTAGGTAGTTTAGGAACGGTTTTAGCTTACAAATTTACTTTCTTATCAGCTGCTTCTTCCACTGACGGACGATACAGGCAACGAGACGAAAGGAGTAATGCACAAATTATTAATTTTAAAGCAATACCTGTTAAATTTAGAAAGGCATGATTTATGTAAATGAATAAAGTCAAGAGAAATCAATGTAGCTTGTGCAGAGATAGTTTTTTGTTTGCTTACCGAAATACATTATGTTTAAACTCATTTCTTTTGAGTCGTACAGAGCACAAGATACTTCCTTTCCGCATTCATACTTCCATAAAACGCAAACGTTATCGATGGCGAGACCGAATATAATTGGACCAGGGATAGAAGCTGCAAACAATGCAACAACAAATAAGCCAATATTTAGCAAGATCTCTCTCAATCATAATTATACCTAATACTTGAACGAATATCCGGCTAAAGTTAACGGCGAGAGTTCTTTTTGAAACGAAACGATTCTGCCCAAGAGAATAAAAAAATTGCAAAGAAAATATTCTTCACCACCTGAAGACCCTGATCCAAACCTTAGTTCCACTTGTTGCACTGGCATAGCAGCGACGAAGGATACGAATATGTTTAGTGCGAGAAGAAACAAAAATCACGGCGCTCGTTTGCAATCCAACAAAAAGCGTGACATGGAGAATAATAATTTATATTGTTCGGCAAATGACACGCTGGATTGTAATAGTTGGAACAGTGACACTTTTCATTGCACCAGTGTGTAACGTTTCCAGGTCCCATGGGTTGAAATCAAACGAAAAAAAAAGTATTTTTACGAGGATTACAGTCGATGTTTTTTGAAAGTCCACTTTTAAAAAAACAACAAATTTTTTAGTGTTGCGAATTGTGTGGTGCTTCGTTGACACCGACGAATCGAGCTTCAGGACAAATGAGAATGAAACTAAATATGAGAGCCAAGGAATTTAACTGGCAGACCAACGCCATGATTATCATTGCTCGACATCGCAATTTATAACGAGTGAATATCACACCGTCCAATATATTACCCAACATACCACCAGGAATGAGAACGAAACCTAAAATGTTTCACTCCATGAACAAGGCAAGACAGGTAAATTAGATAGAGGGTCTTACAAAGCACAGATTTGTAATTGCAAGCAAGAAACAAACCTCATCGAGCAGTTTTATAAGTTATTTCCCACTATTATAACTTGACAGTGATCTCCAACAACTTGACAATTTTGCACCTACTGTATATTTGACTGACTATATTGAAATGGCTGTAAATTTATTGTAATCGATGAAGCACTGGCTGAAAACTGATAAACATTCTCGAGCATTTTCGGTGGAAATTTATGAAACCGTTCATCATCAAAGCTTCCGCGCACTTCATGCCCATGATACACATGAATGGACTATTTTTAACGAGTTGCTACAAGAAAAATAACGAAAGCTGTTGCATTAAAACAGGAATAGATAAACTGTTACCCAAAGTTCTTTCGGAAAATCTTTTAATTTCGTACTCGTTTTATGACGATCACCGTGCGACTGATCAGCGTCTTTCCGCTGCGCTCAACGAGCTCCTGCGACGAAACAAAAGCCGTGTCAAGACATAAAGCTATAAATACGCGTGCCAACTGACCCGGTAATCTCGGTCCGAAGGCGCAAATAGGGACACTGAAGACTAAAGCAAGTCCACTGGCCACCAAAAATCCTAAACACCAAGCTCCGTACCACGCAGGATCATCAGATGTCGAAGTCATCCTGCATAAAACAGATTTTTTATGAGCTCAGTCATCATACTTGCGTCAACAATGAAGAATAAAAACAATGAACTCAAAATGCCTGCAGGGCCAGAAACTGTTTTGTCCAGTTGTTTTTTATGGGTTAATTCGCACTCATAGAATCACGAAAAATAAACTTACGTTTTATTTAACTTTGTCCATATCGCCGTGAATCGTAGGAAACTATCGCCCATCAGAAATCCGATTGCAGGACCGAATACGCTGAATCCATAGAAAAAACCGAGGTAAATCGACGAAGCCTTTTGAGCGACCCTTTCACCCAAAAATGTAACGTCCAACGTGTACAACGAAGCAGCTCCCAATCCGATCAAAAGTTGTCCCAGTAACAAAACGTAATACAAACTGCGAAGATAAGAAAAACTGTCCGACGTCGATTTTGTCGCATCGCAATCGCTGCCACCGGATGCCCACGGAATACAGTGTTCTACCACTGGCGCGTGATGAGACGGACCGATGACGAATTGAGGTATAGTAACAACTGCTGAACCGAGACCCATTATAAAAACCCTAATTCCCAACCATCTAGATTTGTTTCCTGAAACATGAAAGTTCTCGAAATATGAAAGATAGAAAGGGAAAAAGAAGAGAAACAAGTGCCAGTAAGTGAACAAAACAGTAACAAAATGGTTCAAGGGACATTAAGAAACAAAAATAGTTGTAGAAGTAGCCACTAAACGTTAATTCCGTGAGGCACACCACACTAAATCAGAGGTAGGTATTTGACCAAGTAACTCTGAAGGCATGCTCATGATTCTTACCTTTTCCACCAAAGTGACTGACCGGAAGTAACACTAAAGTGATTGCGATATCGTAAAAAGTTGCAAACAATCCGCTCTGGAGACTACTCAAATGAAATCGATCTTCCAACGTTGTCAGACTTATCGGAACCAACCCGTTGCATATCCTCCCTTGTACGATCGCAGGTAGGCATAAAATAACAAGAAAGCATTTCGGATTATGAAATATACTTGCAGCCAACCCGGCTTCCAACTAAAAAAAGCTAAAACTTTTTAGAAACTTGATTAGAAAAGAACTGAATGGAAACAAAATTTGTTACTCTCCATATCCACATTCCTCAGTAACGGTACTTTCAACCGATTTAACGTTTTTTGCTTCCACGCCTCAGCAACAGCTTAGGACACGTTTTTTGTAATGTTCAACCAAGGTTGACTGGGACCCATCACAGAATTAAAATCTAAATAGCCTATCTTATAAAGAAAAAAATTCTAAGAAGTGTAGTGCCAATCGTGCTTCAGTTTGCTTTACTGAAGAGAGTATGTTAATAATTTGTAATGAAGCAATGCTTTTTCTAATTCTAATTGCAATCATTATTTATCAACTATCTTCTTATTTCTCTGTTTATTC